>SNQJ01S0087986.1:0-33591 GCA_010110895.2 Picea sitchensis | reverse complement strand
CCCCCTCTCAGTTGTTTTAGTATTTCCAACAGAGGATGTTGAAACTCCCCTTATGTCTGAGTCACCTGAAATCACTGACATAACCCCTCCCTCAGACCCTCCTGAAGTAGAACCCGCCATTTCCCTCAATGCTCTCACTGGCGTTTCCGCTCTCCAAACCCTCAAGTTAATCAGTTACATCAAACATCGGAAGGTCATCATTCTGGTTGATAGTGGAAGCACCCATAATTTTAGTCATCACCACATTGCCCAAGAAACTCATTACTACATCCATGCTGTCAACAATTTCCAAATCATGATTGCCAATGGTGCTTCCATGAAATGTGGAGGGCGTTGTGAAAATGTGTGTCTCCAAATCGGTGACTACCACCTAAAATCCCATATGTTTGTTATCGACATGGGTGGGTGTGACATTGTGTTGGGTGCAGACTGGCTAAGAACTTTGGGTCCCATTCTCATGGATTTTAAGGCATTAACCATGCAATTCGACCAGGAAGGTCACCAATATAAATTCCAAGGCATCACTGTTGGTTCACCTGAGGTCATTAGTTCCCATCGCATGGAAAAGCTGCTCAAAAAGGTCATTCTGGTGTCATTGACCAACTCCATTCCATACAAGCAACAGAGACACCCCCGGTGCCGCATGACCTCCAAGCTCTCCTTTCTAAACATCAAATGGTATTTTCCACTCCCCAAGGACTCCCTCCTTCCCGCAGTGTTCATGATCATTCCATTCCCCTTGTACCCGGAATCCTTCCTCCCAATATCCATCCATATCGCCACCCCTTTTCACAAAAAAATGAAATTGAGAAAATGGTCCAGGAACTCCTTAATGCAGGAATTATTTTCCCTAATACAATCCCTTACTCTTCTCCTGTAGTCATGGTACTAAAGAAAGAAGGTTCTTGGAGAATGTGTCCTGACTTCCATGCCCTCAAAAAACTGACCATTAAAGACAAATTTCCCATTCCTGTCATTGATGACCTCCTGGATGAATTGAGTGGCACCCAATTCTTTACTAAACTTGATCTTCGCTCGGGCTATCACCAGATATGTATGAAAGAGGCAAACATTCCCAATACGACCTTTTGCACTCATGAGGGCCACTATGATTTTTTGGTCAAGCCCTTTGGCTTGTGTAATGCCTCCTCCACCTTCCAAAGCCTCATGAATCATGTATTCCATCCCTTTCTCCATCATTTTGTCTTAGTTTTCTTTGATGATATCCTCATCTATATAAAACCATGGACATACCATCTTACTCATGTGGATCAAGTTCTCCATCTCCTCTCCCAGCACCAACTTTTCCTGAAACAGTCTAAATGTGCTTTTGGTGCCTTAGAAGTAGAATACTTGGGTCATCTGGTTGGAAAGGATGGAGTCTGGGTGGATCCAAAAAAGATTGAAGCTATGCAAGACTGGACGCACCCAAAGACTCTCAAAAGCTTGCGTGGATTTCTGGGCTTAACAGGGTATTATCGCAAGTTTGTTAAGAACTACGAAAAGATTGCATCACCTCTCACTGCTCTCCTCAAAAAGAACTCTTTCACTTGGACTCCAGCCGCTGCTCAAGCTTTTCAAACCTTGAAGACGGCCATGTGCACCACTCTGGTTCTGGCCCTTCCTGATTTCACAAAGACCTTTGTGTTGGAATGTGATGTCTCAGAGAAAGGAATTAGCGTTTTCCTTATGCAAGAGAGTCGACCTTTGGCCTTCACCAGTAAGAAACTGTCTGAAAGGAATCTGGGAAAACCCATTTATGAAAAGGAAATGTTGGCTATTTTTCATGTCGTTGATCTGTGGCACCCTTATCTCTTGGGGCAACGCTTCCAAATTAATACCGACCATCAAAGCCTCAAGTACTTTCTGGAACAACGCATTTCCTCCCAGGAGCAAAAAAAATGGGTGACTAAGCTCTTTGGTTATGATTATGAGATCATTTACAATAAGGGAAAAGACAATGTAGTTGTGGATGCACAGTCCCGAAAATATGAAGAAGAAGGATCCCTTTTTTCTCTTTCCTTCATTGTACCCGATTGGCTCCAAGCTGTGCGCCAGGAATGGCTTCAAGATCCCAAAAGTTCACATCTGATCCAACAATTGCAAACCAAGGCTCCAGCTCCCCCAGGGTACTCTTGGCTCTAGGATGAGCTTCGATACAAAGGTCATTTGTATTTAAGTAAACAATCAAAGCTTAAATCCACGGTACTTTCTGAGCTTCATGCTACACCCACAGCGGGGCACTCAGGGTTCACAAAAACATATGACAGAGTCAAACGTTCTTTTTTCTGGGATGGTATGAAATAGGACATCCGTAATTTTGTCGTTGAATGTGAGGTGTGTCAACGCAACAAGGGAGAAATAGTCAAATCTTCGGGCACACTACAACCACTTCCGATTCCACTTGCTATTTGGAAGGATATCTCTATGGAATTTATTATCGTCTTACCCAAATCAGGGAATAAATCAGTCATAATGGTGGTTGTGAATCACCTTTCCAAGTATTCTCATTTCTGTGCTCTTCAACACCCATTTACTGCATCCACGGTGGCTCAACTTTTCATGGACCACATCTTCAAGCTTCATGGAATGCCGCACTCTATTGTTTCTAATTGTGACCTAACTTTCACAAGCAATTTTTGGAAAGAACTGTTTAAGCTACAGGTCACCCAATTGCATCTCAGCACATCTTATCATCCCCAGACTGATGGTCAAACGGAAGTTGTCAACAAGTGTTTGGAAACATATCTGAGGTGTTTTGCGTCTGAAAAACAACATCAGTGGGCTCAATGGATACCCCTAGCCGAATGGTGGTACAACACTTCCTACCATACAACTACTCGCATGACTCCTTTTGAAGTGGTATATGGACAGAATCCACCTTCAGTTCTCTCATACTTATCGGGTACCTCAAAGGTCCAGGCGGTTGACCAAACACTTACAGTTTGAGAGGATATTCTTCGTACCCTTAAAGAGAACTTGGTCATGGAAAAGAATCACATGAAGCAACAAGTAGATCAAGGTCACTCTGAATGTCAATTTGCGGAAGGGGATTAGGTGTTTCTGCGACTTCAACCATACAAGAAAACTTCCCTCAAGGTTGAGCATTGTCAGAAGCTAACGCTCAAATTTTATGGTCCTTATACAGTTCTCAAGCGTGTGGGACAAGTTGCATATCAGTTAGCTCTGCCCAGTCAGTTGAAGCTACATCCAGTTTTTCATGTTTCATGCTTAAAGAAGGTGATTGGAACTAGGTGCCAAATTCAAACCAACCTTCCCGAGTTAGCTGAAGAAGGATCCATTTGGCTACAGCTAGAAGCAATTTTGGACCAGCGTGAGCGTCGCTTGCGTTAGAGAACCATCAAGGAAGTGCTAGTCCAGTGGAAAGATACGACTCCAGCAGATGCCACTTGGGAACCAGCTACCATTATGTAGTAGTTTCCACATCTCAAGCCTTGAGAACAAGGTTGTTTTTAAGGGGGCGGACATGTTAGGGTCCTAACCCGCACATAGGTAGATCAATATATTTGGATGTAATAAAGATCAATATTAATAAGTCCTTTCAATAAAATAGAATAAGGCGGATGTAAGAAGACCTAATAGAATATTTCACTTCTAGAAGGATCTTTCTCTAGATGTTTCTCTTGATATACATATTTAGTATAAATAAGGGTCGAGGGTATGAAAACCCTAGCTTGGAGATTATTGTAACAGAGCGCTGCTAGATTGGAGGTTGCCCCCTCGAAGAGGCCTGTGAACATTGCTTTCTGAATCAAAGTGCTATTTCTGTTGTTGTTCTTATATCATTTATGTGTTATTGTGGAGATTATGTTGGATATATTACTGTTATTCTTCCATTTCTAGCATTTTATTTATGTTCTGCATATTTATTATATCTGGTATCTTGCACGTAACTTTTGCATACGATCTTTGTTTTAGGCGTGTGATAGATCATTGGAAAGGTATCGTCGAGGAGATTCATTTTGGGGGCTCAATCATGCCTTTGGCTATCATTAATAACCTCTATCTCGAAAAACCTTCATTTGGGCCCTCAAAATGGCCCTGGAAGTTAAAACCTGCTAAAAATAATAAATTGCCAAAATTGCCAGAAAATTGTTTTGAGCCAGTTGGAAAAGGTGGGTGGCCACCGATATCCACCTAGATCATCTAATGAATGGGGTGTTCAGAGATTTTAAGGACAAGTTTGTCATTGTATTATTGGATAACATTCTTATCTATTCCAAGACAGGGAAAGATCATGAGCGACATTTGAGGATGGTGCTACAAGTGTTAAGAGAGAACCAATTGTATGCCAAATTGAGTAAATGCACTTTTTATCAAAAACAGATCCATTATTTGGGTCACATTGTTTCAGAGGATGGCATGGTGGTGGACCTGATTGTGTTCCTTTGCAACCTTATGGATTTTAGGCCACCATAACCCTATGCATAATACCTTCCGCGCAGTGGCTTTCCATGCATAATGTCCTCCTACTATCTCGTTGTGCACTTTTGCAAATATAGTTGGTCTTTCCTATTCAACTACGCGTCGTTGTAGTGTTCCATCTGCACCCAGTTTATATAAGCTTCATGCAATGAGTTTGTAGTCTGTAACCTTTACTACCAACTGCTTCTTCTATGTGGTTGTCATGTTTGAGGGGGCCATTCATGTACTTAGGAATTGTACAATATCTGTAAATTAATTGTCGACCATTTTAACAGAGAATAATTGTGTGTATGGCAAGCTATCATCCAAATTTCATGTGTCTTCCCCTGAAAGTATGTGTGACATATGGTCGGGCCCTACATTGATTTTACCTAGTTTTACTACTACTTTGAAGTCATACTCCTAGAACAATAGGAGCCATCTACAAATCCTCCCCCTTGACACTGGTTTATTAACTAGATATCACAGCATAGAATTATGTGTATACATCTTAAAGTGTGATCCCAAAAGGTAGTGTCTAAATTTCCGCAATGCGTATACCATAGCCAACCCCTCCCATTCTATGGTGGTATATTTTTTCTCCGTCGTTGAAAGTTTCCTACTAGCGAACGAAATGGGTTTATCGATGTCCCCTTCGCCTAGATATGATCATATTTCTCCTAGTGCCATAGATGAGGCATCTACATGTACATGAAACTCCTTAGTCCAATATGGGAAGATCAAGATTGGCCCAATTACTAGTTTGTGTTTTAGTGTGTCCAGTCCTTCCTGGCAGTCGTCATTGCACTGAAACTTCACTTCCTTTCAGTAGTTTTTCCATTGGTGTTGCGATCTGTGTGTATCCTTTAATGAATTTCCTATAATAACATGTGTGGCCCAAAGTCACGCGTAGTTTTTTTAATGATGTGGGTGGTTGTAGTTCCAAAATTACTACAATATTTTCCGGGTCCACTATTAATCCATGTTTACATACTACAAGTACTATTAGTATTCTAAAAGGTGCACAAAAAATACATTTCTTTAAATTTAATGATATATGATGTTGTATGGACTTGTCCAACATTAATCTCAACAATTCCACGTGGTCTCCTAGTAGGTTGAAGATAGTCCAGTCATCCAAATATACTTCAAGGAATTTATGAATGAACTCCTTAAACATTGTGACAACTACCCTGGAGAATACCACCAATGCATTCTTTAATCCGAATGGAATTATCATGTATTGGAAACTTCCCCATTCTATTGTGAATGTTGTCTTTTGTCTATCCTCCTATGTAATGTTGATCTGATGGTATCATGAAAATCCATCTGTGAACAAGTATGCTTATTTTCCGTCTACGTCCTCTAGTACCTCATATATAAATGGAGTTGGGAACGGATCATGTAGGCATGAATCATTTAGCTTTATGAAGTAGACGATAGATTTTGATTCCCCCTGTTTTCTTATCCTATACTACCATGGGACTTATCCATTCACATTCTTCAACTGGTTCAATAACTCCTTCTTTTAACATGCTTTTCATTTCTTCCTTGAATTTTTCTTTATATCATGGGTTCAGTCGGTATGGTCTATGTCGTACCGAGACCATTGTGAGCCTCGGTATGGTCTCAAATGGGCAGGAAAGTTGTCTAGAGAAAAATGAGAAGAAATGACGCACAGAGAAAAGGCACGAGATTAAGAAGATTAAGAGGATCAAGAAAGAAGAGAGAAGAAAGAGAAGAATATGGGGGACAAGAACGAACAAGGTCCCGTAAAATCTGGGAAAACCAGTCGAGCATGAGTTATATGCAGCCTAAAATGAGTTGTCACTAGCCGAGCATGAGTGTGAGCCAACTCATTATGAACTGGAAATAAAACCTGATAAAAAGGAATCTAAATATGGTAAAAGAGAAGCGAATTTGAGAGAGTAGTTGAGAAGTTTGAGGGAGAGCAAAAGAGACAGAAGCGACAATAGCAAAGAAAGAAGCGGAAGCAAAGAGTAATTGTTGTGATTGTAGGATATTCTATGTAAATAATCCATGAGTGTAAGCAGAGGAATGTATATTGAACATCTATTGTAGTGCAGAGCACACCGGAAAGCCTTAAATATAATAAAGAATCAAATCTTTGTGGATGTAGCCTAGGAGGGGGTGAACCACGGTAACTTTGTGTCAAATTACACTGTGGAATGGTTATTCATGTTTATAATTTATTAATTCATGTATATATGATGTTAATTATCTCTTTTACTATGGATGAATGTTTATATTTACTAATAAAGTTTAAATATTCATGCGCAGTAATGTTAATTGTATGTTCAACTGCTAACTGATAAGAATATAGACTGAACATATAAATAATTAAGTAACGAGGTCAGGTTAGCTAGAATCTAGTGCGTGAAAGGATATTGTAGGTATGAAAGAGTGTGTCTCCCTTCTTTCCCTCCCCACTACATAATCTTGGTTTCTGCAATCCCCATAAATATACCTCAGGTGAGACTTCACCTGCTCGCAGGCAATGCTGAAAGGGATGGTCTATGTAGGGTTTTGTTGGACTAATTACCTTGAACCCAGGGTCTTGAACCCAGGGTCTTGAACCTATCCGCGTGTGCATACCAACAAATGGTTATGTTGTTGGGAACATGAATCTAAAAGTGAGGGAATGTTTTGGAGACTGACGAGGAAAGAAATAACTGAATGGTTGGAGCAAAAAGAAAAAGAATTGGTGCAAAAGGAGAATAAGAACCCTCTCTTAAAGAATAACCAATGGATGCAAAGGTATTTTTATACAAAATTGCATGAGGCATTTTTCAGTGAATTTCCAAATCTCTGAGCAAAATGGCTGGAAATATTTTTGGAAAAGAATTATAGGCATAGACTAGTTGCGCCAAAGAAATGGACTCCTGAACTAGTGAGACAAGTGGACACAGTAGACAATAGGACATCTTGTCTTTTGGTTGGACAGTGTATTGGGAGGATACATAACATAATTTTCCATAGACTATACCCAGGCTTATAATGTTGAAGAGAGAGACTTATTTAAAGGTCTGAGATGAAGATTCATAAGGTCATTAGCTACCTCGATAAAAAATGTTGTTGTGTGACAAAGAAGTGATGAAAATGAAGTCGAATAGCTAAATAAATTGACACACAAGAAGGGACTGGGGTTTTTCTAACCGGGAGTTTATCTGAGGGCATGAAAATGGACAGAGGAAAGGGAGACTGAGAATGCAAGAGAAAGAATAAGGGATATTAGAAGAAGAAGATGAATTTGGAGTCTTGTGCAGTGGGAGAAGGTATAAGAAGTTGAGAATTGCGGCTAGGGAGAAAGAGCAGTGCAGTGAGTACTCGGAACATCATGCAGACAACCATATCATATAAGTACAACAGACATAGAGAGAAGAGGAAGATATCCAATTCAGTCTAGTCATAGAAGAACTAGTAATTCTTGTTTAAGTCGAGTCTTGGTTCGAAACAACAACCTCGTGGACGTCACTTGAATATGAGACAATGTTCTAAGATCTTTCCAAAGAACTTGTAATTAGTAAAGGAAGTCATAACAGTAGTGGTAATGGTATAGGTAGTCATATTCAACCAACATCACTAGGAAGGGGTCCTACACACAGTAACATGGCAGGAGTATAAAATACACTAAGATTACCGGAGTTAAAAGGAATTGGATCTAAGGATACATAACAACATTTGTTCATATGTGAAACCATCTAGACTACAAATAATCTCCATGATGATGGCGCAAATATCACGTAGTTGGAAAAAAAAAATCGAGGATGCGCACTAGTCTGGTACATGAAGCTCCAAAGTACTGTGCCATTAGATCAAACAAATACATTATTAAAGATTACACAATCATTGTTAAAATAATTTAAGAAACCAAATACTGAGTTCTGATACATTACTGAGCTCAAGGAGATCAAGAAAGTACAGACTTAGTCAGTATGGGAGTTCGATCAAAGGTTCAAAGATGTGATGGGGAGGTTATCATTTCAAATACTCGATCAACAACATAGAGAGTGCTTCATTGCAAGTTTGTTACCTCACAGTCGTAGTCCTTTGATACAACAAAAGGTTACGTCGCAGTCTAAGGCATTGGAAATTTCTATGAAATCAAAAACCTCTCTGGTTGAATACAACAGTGGAATGGCGCAAATACATAACCAATTTTCTTCATTAATAATTCAGTTGGAAGAAATTACAAAGGGGAAAGAGAAATGGGAACATATATGATGCACCGAATCCAGGACTGAAGGTCACCACAAAGATGAATGTCTAGCCTTTGTGTAGTACTTAGAAGTTGGAGTGCCAAACTCGCTACCAGGAGGAGGATACTATGAGATATGAAATAAATTGGGACATACCCCCCATGAGTGTCACCTATTACAAAAATATCACCATATCCCAAGAAGATTGTTCTGTAACTTTTGTAAATTAGTGGGACATGAAGACAAATATTGTCATGTTTTTTATCTAATGAGGGAGCATGTGATAGACATGTATGGGATTCAGGAGGACAATCCTATGAAAGCAGGAGGAGGAAAGTATAATACTCCAAGAGGATTTAATCAATAAAAATGAGGATGATTCTGTAGGGGTCAAGGTACAACAAACTTTGGGTGAGGAGGAAGAGGCCCCATAGTATGTTATAATTGTAACTAACGAGGACACTTAGCAAGGGATTGCCAAAATCCATGCACAACATGTACTTATTGTTGGGCATTAGAACATGTGATAAAGGAATGCCCACAACTATTGGAAAAATGCCAGGCCAAAGGAAATTAGAACCAGAACCTGAATATTTAAAATATATCTGCTGAAATATGGGATGAAGGACCCAAAATAGTGGTCGTTACGCACAGAGGAACCAAAACAGGGATGGATGCAACCAACGCAAAGAAACTGGTTGAGCAGTGGGTAAAGAAATCAAAAGCACCTACACGAGCATTTAACCCACACGAAGAGAAGGAGACCTATAAACAAGCAAGGAAAATACTAGTGCGATGAGACTAGACATTGTCCACATTAGCTACACCACCTATGGGGGATATGCATTCCGCTAAGGACCAGGTCATGACCAAAGGATCATTGTAGAAGGTGAGCACCTTAGGAAAAAAATTTCAATGTTGCCTCGAGTTGGTCGAAGATGAAAAGGCATTGCATACATTATGCTCTATGATTGATCAGTGCACTCAAGGAAAGGTAGTCTCTACTGAAAGAAAAGTAGTGAACCATCTATTGCGCAAGAAAAGAACTAACAAAGAATTCAAGTTCACAGCACAGATTGGAGAATACGACATAGACAATGTGATATTAGACTTAGGATCTTATGTGAAAGTGATACCTAAGGAGACATGGGAGATAATGGGGAAACAAAAGTTAGCATGGTCACCCATCCAATTGACACTAGAAAATCAGTACAAAATAGTACCTATTAGGAGATTAACATGAATACATGTGAATATAGATGGAGTGCACAACATCGCATATTTTGAATTTATCAATATTGTGGACAACAACCAACCATATCTAGCGTTAATGGGACTGGAATGGGCCCTTTATAACCAAGCAATTATCAACTTAGAAAGTCACGAAATGATATTGAAGTCAGAGACCTGAAAGTGACTGCACCCTTAGACCCAAAAGAAGAAAGGTGGTACATAGAACCAGTGTGGGGCAATGAAATCAATCACCTTTACAACATGACTGCAAGGATGGATTATTATGTTAACACCACCATAGATGGAGCACTGAGTTGGAGAAGCATCACTTCATGTACATCAAACTCAGAAGAAGGTCTAGAAAATTTGCAGTAGAAGATGCATGAAGTTTCAACATGACGATGTGCATGCATAAAAAGGTCATTACATTGGATTGGAATAGAATTGTGCAACCCGCCTAAGTATGACATATTTTCAGATATGACAATATTCATACAAAATTTTGAATCACAAGCACTAGAGCAACAGAGGTTGCTAGCATTGGATGTTGTATTGAAATCCACCACTACAAGATGGTGGGTGACACACAAAGGTACCATGGAAGATTGGAACTAGTGTAGGAGACTAATCCAGATAAGATTTAATACTGAAGAGAGAGACATGATGCATAAATATACCAGCAGGAAACCTAAAAGAGCATATTGTGCAGTGAGAAAACCAGTGGAATGCAATTCCCAAGGAGGAATGGACACATAGGTTCATTCATACTCTTGATACAATACCAAAATATGGGTATTTATAAATGGAAGTGTGTAGAGACACAGTGGAGTGGGGTTACATAAGTCAAAGGTTCAAAGAAACATTCACATTTCAGCATAAGTCACCCTCGATAGCTACAACACTTCAGGAAATCAAACAAAAACTATTAAGAAGAACAGATGGAAGTAAGATTGATATGCAACGAACAAGAATAGACAAAAGTAATATCGATATGTAGTGCACATAATGTTGCGATGACAATCGATAAATTACTTGAATGCTATAATGTGACCCAAGAGGATCAGGATGAAAAAGATCCCTAGAATGTCCAAGTACAAGAAACAGAGGGAGAACAACCAGTAGAGGGCCCAGAGTTGGAATATACAACATATGTGTAGCCAGTCAAGACATGCAAGGTTAACATTGGAACAGAGCAAAAGTCGAAGTTGGCACAGATAGGAGACTACTGCGATGATGAAACCATAGAAAAAATAGTCGAATTACTGTGTGAGTACCAAGACTTATTCCCAAGCATTTTCTTAGAAATGAATGGGATAGTTGGCAAGCTAGGAGAAATGAGAATCCATTTTAAGCCTAATGTAAAACCAGTAAAATAGATACTGTGTGCAGATAGACTGACAATGGAAACTGCACAGGTAGGGGAAACTGCGCCAATCAGGGAAACCCGACGCAAAAATGGTCAAGGAGACAGTAGTAATGACAACCTGCCATGCGGAGTGATAGTTATCAAGTATGAAGAAGAAGGAAATAATAGTTATAGGCAGATAAGGACAAGTCCCATGATGGAACAAAATAGGACACGCCCAATAAATGAGGTAGACCCACGATAAAAGGAGACAGAATGGGGCAAAAGGAATGAAGAAATATAATACCTGCGCAAGGCAAGACGAACGATGCAATTAAAGATATATATATATATATATATATCATCATCATCATCATCATCATGAACGTCATAACAAGTTAAGTGGAAATCATGTCACCATAAATGGAAAATCCATGTGAAAATTAGATGGAATTGACAAACTTAAATGGACACATAACAACCCCATACGATGAAGGAACCAAGGATGATCGATATCGTTAACAGGAAGAAGAAACCAAAGACTATTGATATCATTAAAAAGCAACAAATGAACTACTTGAGGCATGGAAAAACCATTGTGATGACGGTTATTTATTAGTGAAGGTGCAAAATGATATTTACACACTTAGCAGAATTACACCACAACATGTCAAACAATTTGTCAGCATGACAACCCGTATGAGGAGTACAACATGATAAGACTGCAGATTAGCATGTGAAGAACACGACTACAACTAGCAGCTATTATAAAGGGGTGAATTCACTAGAGGGGCCAATATTTTTTGAGATATGAGAATGATTAGAGATCACCCACTCAGAGAGAAGGTGGTAATGGAAAAATGTTGTGGAGACCTATGACATCACAAAAAATTAGGCAAGCATGCACCAAACAAACACAATTATTGAGTGAAGTTTCATATGTGGTGCAGTTGTCAAGAAAAGAATCTCAACGAATGGGACGACGATGCTGGAGGAAATGGACACAAAGAAACCAAGATATGCATACACATTACAATATGACCCAAGATGAATCAGAGCAGAGAGAACGGTAGAAGGAAGGTCAGACAGTAAGGTGTAAAGCAAGTAAACCTAGTGCACATGAGCAAGCACATAACAATATAACAGCAATCCTCACAAGCGCCTCTAGGGATACACTTTTAAGAAAATGACCTCAAAGGTCAGTAAGGAGTTTAGGAAGTTGTGCACGACCAAGGCTCGATGTGAAAATTAATGAGGCGGCGTGGAGCAAGGGCACTTGGAGGATGCCAAAGAGGAGCTCCATCTGATTAGAGTAGGGGCTTAGTGGATTGGGTACTAAGATTACCAAGGAGGAAGAGTGTTGGAATAGTAATATGCACAGTCCATCGTAGACAAGACTGTTAAAAAGATAAAAATGGATAGAACTAATATTTAACAGTAATGACAACTCATAAAGTTGTATTTGAGCCATAAATGGTAACAACCACCAAAAATCAAGACAAATTGGCAGGACAGATTCGGTAAGAGAAACTTCATTAATACAATTGTATGGTATACTAATGGAAAACTGGGCACAACAATTAATGTCGGATGAGACAGGCCCAACTGGCATGAAAGAATAAGAACCACATTAATCCAAAGAAGGGCCATTGTCGTTGCATGCAAGCAAGAGCAAACAGAGAAGTGAACCAGAACGATTGGGAGAAAAGAGCTAAGATAACAAGATTCGAATGATAGGTGACCACAAGGAGGGACCACACAAATCCTAGGACTGGTCGCAGATAAGGAATGACACCACCAAAAGGGGGAGGGTCGTCGACAGTGGTAAGGAAACAATCAAAGAAACCAATGGAAATACTAGAGGTCAAAGAAGTGGTCGGAGTCTCGACTACAACAACACGGGAAAAATTTCATAGAGATTACCTGCCACCACAAAGGAGTGATGCACCATAGGTCCAACTTCAATCCAATGTGAAGTACCCACTATCGGTGGCCCTAGTCACAACTGGCGTGAGTAGTGATGAAGAGTTACTGGGAAAAATTGTCAATGCGGAGTATATGAATCATGACATTACAGATGCACATAATTTCCCAGAGTTGGAAAGGGACCAGTACCTATGTGCCATGACAGTCTAAGAAATAGGAGAAATTGTACTCAAGCCACAAGAATGGGTGTCGGGGCTAGACATGGCAGGAATATTTAACGTTCTAGACATCCCATATTCTTAGCAAAGTACATAAATCAATGTATGTGTGAAGATGTTCCTTAGCTATGTTCATGACGGTAAAATATGGCTCGACCAACTAGTAGATATTACCACCGTGTTGATTGCGAAAATTATAGGACTACCTCAAATAGGCAAAGATCCAGGTGTGTTATTCACCAAGATGGGAGAACGAGCACTTTCAGAGGAAATGAAAGAAAAATTCAACACATTAAGGAGAAAGAGGGGACTAGATGTCCAACACATCAGTAATAAAATGGTAAGGTTTTGTTGACGGGCGAAATTGATCGTCCAACAACTGGAAGAGTGGAACCGGTCCAGGGTTGTCTAATAACCCAAGTTGTTTGGGATGAACCACCCTGACAGGTTTAGCGGCTCCGTTAGCTGATCTAAGGTCCTAAGAAAACAAAAAGGAAAACTATACTAAACTAACTAATCTAACTAACTATTAAAACAAACTAATAAACTAATCTAACTAATACTAACTATTAAAACAAACTAATAAACTAATCTAACTAATACTAACTATTAAAACAAACTAAACTAATCTAACTATTCTATATATATACAATCTACTAACTACTACTATACTAACTCTAACTAATTAACTACTAACATAAACAAATCTTATTTACAAAATGTAGAATATCTACAATTCACAGATTTAAATAAAACCTGAAAAACTCATTTATATTCTGCCCTAAGACAGAAAAAGATATTTTTGTTGATTTTATAATTTTATGAACAAGAAATAAACAAAAGAAAAACTAACTAAACTAAACAACTAATACACTAATTCTAACTACAAATCTAACTAAACATACATCTAACTAAACTACTAATAAATATACTAAACAAATTAACAAAAATAAATCACTAACTGACCTGGAGAAACGCTCCAGGTTTGTCCTGTGTATGATGATTTTCTCAGCTGATCGGAGGGAGGAAACCTGCACCGAATTATCTAGTAGATTCTCGTAAACGATAAGCTGCAATGCTCTTCAAGTATGATTACAGGACAAACAAGACATAAAAATCTACAACAATCTTATGATTTATAAATCTTCACCGTTAGGTAAACCTGTATGCAAAGACTTATACAAAATAATTTAATTGATAAAGAAGAGAAATCTGTCATTCATTAACTGAATCAAATAATTGTTGTATTTTTAAGTATTGAAAGAAATCAGATATGGATAGCACATTAATTAAATCATATCATTCTGCAATAGACTATGATAGCTAAAGTAGTCTATAATCAACTGCAAAGCGACATGCATAAACTTGAAACAAAAGATTGATATTATGGAAGCGAAAGCTGTAGCAAAACATCAACTCATGTCTCAGTTTGTATTATAAATCCATAGCCTGGTTCTCCCACAAGTGAGGATGTCCCTTATTACAAAAAATAATAAGTATTTAAAGACCTTCTACAGGGTAAAACCTCCCTGTAGAAGTTATCAAACTGTTTACATAAAATCTGGGAAGATATCCCAAGTCTGGCTAAACTAGGAACCTAAAATAAAACTAAAAAACACAAACATCTCCTAGACTTTCCAGCATGTCCCATGCAATTCGAATTTACCTGAAAAGGGTCAAAATTGAACAAGTTAGAAAGATATTTTATTAATAAAATGATAAAAAAATTAATTCTATAGACTAGCTACAGAATCTTGCGATTCTGTAGCTGGTCTAAATAAGACACAGAATCAACATTAAAATCAATTCAAAATCTTTTAAAGAATTAAATTCAATTAACATCCAATAGCTATTTGAAAACGAATCATTCAAATTGAAATTGTTATACCATTTTGAAATCAAACAGGACCAAGATCAATCAACTGATTACAGAGATAAGTGTACTCTGTTTCGTTTGTTGCCACAAAGTCGGGTGAACAAAATCATATTGAAATACAATGAAATCGTTTCATATCAAATTGAAATCGATATAATTAAAACAAGTCGCAAGCAATTGTTATGTTTCCTTATAAACAGGAGACACGATCGAATCCAAACAAGATCATTTTCAAATCATTATAACTGTATCGACATAACAAACGATCCATGCCACGAGTGGATTAACTCAAATGAAATCATAACAGGATCAATCAGTTGGTAACAGAGTTTGTAAGAATTATCCGATCGTTTGTTTTAGCAAATTGGGGCAAACAAAATCGATTGACCTTGATGAAAATCATTCCTTTCAAACAAATTATAACCGGATTTGATAGAGATAACAAAGTCAATCAATTCGTTTTTGCAAATTAAAATCAAACAGAGCAGCATTTATGATACGAATCCAACTCATGAAAATGATCGAACTAACTGAAGATAGACAACAATCCAATCAAGCGAATCGAACAGCTGGAGCTTAACATAGGCATAGCTAATAAAAAACCTTCCATGATTCGGGCGTGAATATCGTTTGCACAGGCTTTAAATGAGAGTATTGTTTCCATAAAAACAGAGTCGTTTTTTCCAAATTGGAAGCGATCAAAGTTGTATCCCCGACTTATAAGATCACGTCAATTCAAACTCACGAAGTCGCTCCAAAATCACAGCATACAATCTAACCATAACGAAATCAATCAAAACATGATCGTATTCTAAATCTAGTATGAAAAACTTCTTGTTCAAATTGGATACAAACAAATTCACTTGACAGTAAACCATCAATTTCGTTAACTCAATCAGACAAACGAACAAACCAAATCCAATCGAAAATCAATCAAATCCGATAAAATCTATCAGTGACTAAACTGGATATGAGCAAATCATGTAACCAAATCGAAATTTCTTTTATTTTTTTAGCAAAGAAAAAACAATATATACAGGATGAACACATTATGACAGAGCCATTTCAAAGGATAGACAGGGCTATTCGAAAATCAAACTCACATCATTATATTAATCCGAGGAATTCACCAAACGAAAATGATATCAAAAATTCATACCTGTATGACGAGCAGACGGCTTAATCATCACATTTTGGAGTTGACAACGGCTGTAGCCGATTCAACATTTTTAAATATGATGGAACCAGTGGTCCTTTGCTTCCTATCAGTTGCTTGAAGTTTGTCTCCTTGGTTGGTCAATACTGCAACTTGATTTTCCAACGATTTAATTTTTGATTGAAGCACAGGAACGTCTATATAGTATCGTTCCAACCACAAATCACATTGGTCACAGGACGGTTGTGTGGGTTTCAAAAGAGCAGGTGAGGGTTTGGTTACATTGTTGAGGTTTTCGTTAGGCAGTTTAATCCCTGGGTAACTGGGATTGTTTCTTAGGCACGTGGAAAGGTTCAAAACGAAATCATAAGGTGGCTCGGAAGACAGGCCCTGTGAGTAAGGGTACTCGCTGGCTAGGAAACGTTCTATGTCAGAGTCTGAATCCTCACTAAGGACAATGGGCTTCTGCTCAACACTAGGT
The DNA here is from genome assembly GCA_010110895.2 of Picea sitchensis. Taxonomy (NCBI): domain Eukaryota; kingdom Viridiplantae; phylum Streptophyta; class Pinopsida; order Pinales; family Pinaceae; genus Picea; species Picea sitchensis. The sequence goes on along the minus strand of SNQJ01S0087986.1, from coordinate 16,711 downwards.
TTAGGCTTATTCCTAGCCATTCTCGAGATAAGCTGAGCATTCCTTTTTCCTTTGCCATCAACAGTAGGGTTTTCCTTGGCCTTTTTGCTTACAGGCTTTTTAATAGCCTCGGCCTTCTCAGTTATAACGTCTCGTAAGTTAATATCAGGGTCAACTGAAGGCTTAGGAGAGGGCAGTAGGACATGGAAGGGCACGGGTGGCCTAACCTTGGTTTCATTAACCACGGGCTTGTCAACCTGGACAGGGTCTGTGTCATCAAAACCATTTCGAGCGATAAAAGATTTCCAGCTATCACCGTGGAGACTTAAGTAATGAACAATGATAAGTTTAATTAGTCCATGGTGGAATAGGCTACTGTTAGCCTTCTCCTTTTTAAACCTTTTTGACATTTTATATAGGCTATGCTGGAAGTAGAAAGGCATATTCAACGGGTATCCCATAAATTCATTAACAAACGCAAGTGGTAGAGAAAAACGAGTCCATATCGACCCTCACAGGTCACGAATTGCTTAACTATTACCAGAAGGTCATGCCATCGTGGTTTAAGCATGGATATGGGCATACCTCTATCACAAGATGTGACTTTGCGCGAGAGGAACAGTAGTGGTCATGGCACCTCTTCCACTTTTGAATTTTTGAACCAACGTTGGCCCGAGGATGGTAACCCTGTAGCTGAACTGATAAATTCCTCATTGATTTCCAACTGAAGGTCACCCACCTTGGTTATACAGCCATCAAAATTCAGGGCGAACTATTGTGCCGCAACTAGATTAAAACCCTCAAATCTCTGCACGAAGGTGAGCCAACCGTTATCCTCCAAGTCTTTCCGGGCATTGTCGAATAGTAGCAAGGCTTGGTTGTCGTTTGGCTCGATTCGCACGACTGGTGCCATGGAGCCGAGCACACGGTAAGTCCAGGGTTTGGGTCATAACACACACAGGAGCAGAGTGTGTGAAGGGTTACCCGAGCTAACAGAGGGGAATGGGGATAAGGGATAGGCATAAATGACATCGTGCGAAGGTGGTGGATTTTATTTCTGCCATGCATAATAGTTATTGCCAATGGTACAACTGTCGGCACTTATAGCTGTTCAACCCACTATAGTATGGTTTAATAATCATGTCATTTACCCAACCAATGAAATCAATGGTAAAACCAACGCTCGCAATCAACGTTATGCTATAGTTTTAAACACCAACATACAAATCGAAACCAAAACCAATGTTTTGACCATGTGGCAATGTGTTGTAACAATTCATATCAAGAGTTTAACCCATGTGCCAATGCGTTTTGAGCTAGGTGTCATATCAAATGAAATACATCAAGGGTTTAACCATAACTCCTATATATTTTTATGAAACCAATGGTCAATCAAATCAAATTAAAGAACATATAAATCCAATTGCCAATGCATCACAAACTTAATGAGACAAAGTCACAATCAATCGAAGCATGAATACAGATCAAAAGATCTTTCCAACTATATAATAATAAGTGAAAAGTAAGCTCAATAGGCACGTCAACAAGAAGGATAATGACAGTTCAAATAACGATTTTAATGTGACTTCGAAAGACCAAGTTTTCACGCTTACAGTCGTGAAAACAAAAATGAAGTTAAATGTGCAAATGTCGCAAAAATAAAAGTGTCGTTTATTTGAAAATTGCGACAAAAAATTGATGTTTGCAAAACATTGGTGTAGGCAGCTTATAAGACAATGGAAAAATGTGAATTGGCTGCCAACAATGGCGACACACTAGTAGAAGCAGTTATCTCTGCCAAAAGGAACAAATTCAGATTAGGACAGCAAAGATAATTCCAACTCAAAAATAACAACCAGAAAATCGTATAACATCAGCATTAACCAATTATTCCAGCAGTGTTTCAAAAGATGAAAACTGATAACAGTCTTAAGACTTGGCAAGTCACGATATTAAAGATAAAATCTCCAATACTGTTTTGGGAGAAAGCAGTTAAGAAGCAAGAAGCACACAACAAGTAGATGTAATATCATGTGGTAGCACTCCAGCAAATGATGGATGCAAAAAACAGAAGGGCGCAACACAGGATAGAAGAAGAGGTAGTCGAGGGGTGGACCAAGAAAAAGGAAGTACTACAGGAATAGCTAGGGGTAATCCAAAAGATCATGGAGACAATGCAATTAACACATGTGCAAGGACTAAGTGTAGGCAAACCAGGTCTGACAGAAGGCACACGGACTATAGGGTTGGTTTAGTTGATAGCATTGTGCAGAGTGATCAAAATACCAGTAGAGATAGATGGGCTACCCAACCCCAAAAGTCAAAAGAAATTACAGGGACTAAGTCACATGGACTTAGTCATATCCTATATGAGTACATAAATGTTACAAAGCTTACATATAGGGATTACACAAGAATTATGCATTCGTACGGACACTACAACCACGAAAATAGCAAAGGTGGAGACCGAGAAAGAGGAACTGTAGAGATAATACAACACTACACTACAAGAAAAGTGTGCAAAATAAAAGCGAGTAGAACTCGTAGAAAAGGAAAAAATCAAAGAAGACAGTGAGGCAAAGGAAGCTAAGAGAGAGAATATTGAACTAGAAGAGAAGGCCAATAAATCCACACAAGGAATGATTGAAGCAGAAGAGAAAGCTGAGAAATATCAGTAGGAAAAGAATGAAGCAAAGGAAAGGGTCGAAAAAATAAGGAAGGAAAAGGAGGAAGCTAAGAAATTGGCACATAAAGTTCAAGTAGCGGTACAACAGTTATATAAGAAATTACGAGAAGTACCAATGGTGGTAAAGGCCACGATCGAATAAAAAGTAGGAAATATTAGCAAGGCTATCTAAGTCCTTCGCAAGAAGATCACGGAATTGGAAGTGAGCGCAACAACAGATACACCACCAAAAGAAAGAGTGCAAAAGGAAAGGAATGTGTAGACAGTGGTGGTAAATATTAAAAGCTTAGAACAAGAGTGTATAAAGATATGTGAAGAAGTCACATGCATGTGGACAGAGATGAAAAATACCCAAGAGTTGCAAGCGTTGGAAGAGAAAATATGGGTTGTGCAGGAACAAGCAACTACGGAGACTAAGCGTGTAAATACTCTCCCACGAACTAAAAGGATGAAAGCATTGTTGGCTAACAGGAAACTACACCTTGGAGTGGAACAGCTGAAAGAAGAACATCAGAATATTACACAGGAGTTGCGACCGCGACAAGATGAGGCACTCGGGGTGCTAGAGGAACTAGCAACCATGCAAACCAGTACAACATTAGCATCGTAGGACATAGAGGAAAAATTAAATAGCTTGGTAGTGTAGACAATGGATGAAATTGTGAACAAGGAGTTCGAAGTCATAGCAACAATATAGACAACAAAAGAGAGCCTCTAAAAATTCATTGAGGCATGGAAGAGCATGACACAACAGGTCTAAGTGGCTCGAGACGAGCCACAGGTGAGTGTTGGGGGGATTTTGGGCAGGCGGGTTGGATGGAGAACAACGAGAAGAAACAACATAGAGAGAAAAGGTGCAGGATCAAGAAGATCAATAGGATCAAGAAAGAAGAGAGAAGAAAGAGAAGAATATGGGGAAAAGGAAGGAACAAGGTCCCATAAAATCTGGGAAAACCAGTCGAGCATGAGTTGTATATAGTTGAGAATGAATTTTCACCATCCGAGCATGAGTGGGATCCAACTCATTATAAGATAGAAAAAAAACCGGAGAAAAAAAAACCTAAATATGGTAAAATGGAAGCGAAGTTGAGGGAGAAGTAGAGAAGTTCGAGGGACAGAAGAAGAGGCAAAAGTGACAGTAGCATAGACAAAAGTGGAAGCAGAGAGTAATTGTTGTGATTGTAGGATATTATGTGCAAAGAATCCATGAATGTAAGAAGATGAATGTATATTGAACATCTGTTGTAGCACATAGTGCACCAAAATGCCTTAAATATAATAAAGAAGCAAATCTTTGTGGACGTAGCCTAGGAGGGGGTGAACCATGGTAACTCTGTGTCTAATTACACTATAAAATGGTTATTCATGTTTGCCATATGTTAATTCATGTTTGTATGATGTTTATTCCCTCTTTTACTATGGATGAATTCTTATATTTACTGATAAAGTTGAAATATTCATGCGCAGTAACGTTAGTTGTATGTTTAACTACTAACTAATAAGAATATAGACTGATATGCATAAAGAATTAGGTAACTAGGCAGGATTAACTAGAATATAGTGCATCAAAGGATCTTCTATGTATGACAGAACATGTCTCCCTTCTTTCCATCACCACTGTAGAATCTTGGTTCTTGTAGTCCCCATAAAGATACCTCAGGTGAGACTTCGCTTGATCACAGGTGATGTCGAAAGGGTTGGTATCTGTAGGGTTTTTTTGGACAAATTACCTTGAACCCAAGGTCTTGAACCTATCCATGCATGCCAACAAGCATGGCTACTAGGAATGAGGAAACATTTACAATTGCATGACTACTCATCGGATGCAGAAGCCAGAATAATAATCTAGCACCTTCAAGGAAAGGTGTATATGTGGTGGGATTGGCTGACGAAAGTTAAGGAACTTGATGGGAAAAGAAACTCTTTGAAGAAGTTCTAGAAATATTTTTATCAACAATACTTGTCAGAACAATATTATGATAAGAAGATGCAAGAGTCATTTGAACTAAAACTTGGGAACATGACTATGGATGAATACAAGAAAACGTTCTTGGAACTTCTCAGGTATGTGAACTTCATCAAAGATGATAAGGTCAAAATTAAGAGGTTCCTGAAGTGGACTGCCATCTTTCTACAAGAATAAAATTCAGTTGGATGAGCCCAAGAATTTAGAATAAGCCATAAGAAAGGCCGAGTATTTATATGAGCATAACAGAGGAAAGTTGAATTTCCAAAGGGCCTAGGATGACAAGAAGAAAGGAAAGATGGATCAAAGGAAAAAATGATTCAATCCACCTTTCATAAGGAATAGTTCTCAAGCACATCAGCAAGGGCAGCCATCTCAAGGTGATCCGAAAATGATAGAGTCCTTGGGAAATAGGCGAAGACAACAACCCATAAAGTTTTGGGGATGTGAAGGAGATCACATGTATAAATATTGTCCTCACCGAGGAGATAGATGAAGACTTTGCATAGAATCAAGCAATAGGAGATAGTAGAGGACATGGGAAAAAACATGCCAAGGATCTATGCAGCCTTGGACAATAGACAAATAGACTATCAATCCCACATGATTGAAGTGAAAGGTAAGATTGATAATCATCCCATAGATATTTTAATTGATTATGGAGCTAACCATAGCTATATAGATCCAAATCTATTTAAAAAAAATTAATTGAAGAAATGTAAGCATGAAAAGTCTTAGTTAGTTCATCTAGCTACTGGAACCAAGAGAAGATAATGAGTTTGTTAAAGAATGCCCTATAAACATGAATGGAACTAACACTAAGGCAGATTTGAACATCATACCACTTGGGTATTATGACTGATTGATCGATATGGATTGGCTATAAATGCATCATGTTGTTTTATATTGTTATAACAAGGTTTTCACATGTATTGATGAGGAATGGAATCCAAGGACGGTGAATGGTATTCTAAGGCCTATATATGTCCAATAGATTTCATCATTACAGCTGAAAGGAATTTTTTAGAAAGGGTGCCAGATATATGTAGCCCATATGGAAGAGCCAATGAAGGATAAGGAGCCAAGTCTTGAATATTATCCAGTATTGAAAGAGTTTGAAGACATGTTTGAGGAGTTTATGGGATTGTCACCAAAGAGGGATATAGATTTTTCTATTGACTTAATGCTTGGAGTTGCCCCAGTATCCAAGACTCCCTATAGAATGAGCACACCAGAGATAAAAGAGTTGCAAATGAAGCTAGAAGAGTTGTTAAAGAAAGGGTACATATGCCTGAGTGTTTCTCCTTGGGGTTCTCCGGTTCTTTTTTTCATGAAGAAAGATGGAACCTTTAGGTTATGTATTGACTTTAGACAACTGAACAAGGTCACAATCAAGAATAAAGATTATTTTCCAAGGATTGACGATATTTTCGATCAACTGAAAGGAGAAAATATATTCTCCAAGATTGACTTGAGGTCAGACTATCATCAAGTGAGAATCAAAGAAGAGGATACTAGAAAAACAACCTTTAGGACAAGGTATGGACACTATGAATTTGTGGTGGTGCCTTTTGGGTTGACAAATGCACCGGCTACATTTATGTGTCTAATGAATGGGGTGTTTAGAGATTTTATGGACAATTTTGTCATTGTATTATTGGATAACATTCTTATGTATTCCAAGATAGAGAAAGAGCATGAACGATGTTTGAGGATGGTGCTACAAGTGTTCAGAGAGCACCAATTGTATGCCAAATTGATTAAATGCACCTTTTTTTTTATCAAAAACAAATCCATTATTTGGGTCACATTGTTTCAGAGGATGGCATGACGGTGGATCCGGAAAATATTGAAGCAATCAAGAGTTGGCCAATGCCAATAAGCATTTCAGATGTTAGATCATTCATGGGTCTAGATGGTTACTACAGGAGATTCATTGTGGGGTTCTCCAAGATTGCACACCCAATAACATCTTTGCAAAAGATGGGGGTGAAATTTGAGTGGAGTGCAAAGTGTGAAGAAAATTTCTAGTGTTTAATGGATTTGCTAACCAGTGCCCCTATTTTGAAGGTTACAGATCCAGATGAGGATTTTTTTGTGTGTACAGATGCATGCAAGGAAGGGCTCAGTGGAGTCCTTATGCAAAATGGGCATATAATTTGTTATGAGTCTAGAAAATTGAAGGAGCATGAAATAAAATATGCTACACATGATTTAGAGTTGGCAGCCATAGTACATGCCTTAAGTATGTGGAGGCATTGCCTTATGAGCAGAAAAATTGAAGGACAAGCCATAGTAGTTTGAAATATTTATTTGAACATCCAACACTAAATGCTAGACAAACTATATGGATGGAATTTCTTAGCAGATATAACTTTGATATCAAGCACATAAAGGGAAAAGAGAACATGGTGGTTGATGTACTCAGCATAATGGTGCATAAAATGCATATTATAGCCTTTAGTATGTATAGGACATATTTAAAAGATAGAATTCTAGAGGCTGTAACAACAAATCAACATTATGTGCAAGTTAAAGAAATCTTACAGCAGAATGATATACAAAAAATATATAAGGATTATAAGCTAGAAGAGGATGGAATCCTCTTATTTTGGAACATATTTTATGTTCCCAATTGAGAAATTTAGTTCTAAAGCAGATGCATAATGTTTCATATGTTGGACACCCAGGATATCAAAAAAGTATTACAGTTGTAAGAGGCCAATATTTTTGGCATGGTATGAAGAAATATATCACTAGTTATTTGGCTATATGCATGGAATGTCAAAAGGTAAAGGTTGAGCACATACATCCAGCGGGATTGTTGCAGCCAGTGCCCATTGCTGAATGGAAATGGGAAGTTGTTGCTATCAATTTCTTTACCAAATTTCCTAGGAAAACAAGGCAACACGATTCCATCATGGTAGTGGTGGACAATTTTACAAAGGTTGCACATTTCATTCTGGTAAAAGTAACTCATAAGGCAACCAATATTGCAGAAATTTACATGAGAGAAATTGTTAGGATACATGGTGTGCCTAAGGCAATAGTCTCAGATCGAGATCCCAAGTTCACTTCCAATTTTTGGAAGGGGTTGTTTAAGATATTTGGGACAAATTTTAATTTCAATATAGCATATCACCCAAATTCAAATGGGCAGACAAAGATAATTAATCGGATAATTGAGGATTTGTTGAGAATATAAGTAATGGACAAGCCTTCTAGGTTGGAGGACTATATACATTTATTTGAGTTTGCCTACAATAATGGGTATAAATAATCATTGAATATGATCCCGTTTGATGCATTATATGGCAGAAACTGCAACAAACCAGTAAGTTGGGTAACCCAATAGATAGAATCGTGATTGGGTCAAAATTGTTAAAGGAAATGGAAGAACATGTGGTAAAGATCAGGCATAAATTGAAAGTTTCCCAAGATAGGAAAAAGAGTTATCCCGATAAAATAATAACACATAGAGAATTCAAAGTGGTAGAGCATGTGTTTTAAAAGTTAAATCCAAGAGAAGCTCATAGGAACTATGAAGTTTCCCAAAGTTGGCAGCGGGATATTATGGGCCTTTTGAGGTCTTAGAAAATATAGGACCAGTTGCATACATTATAGCATTACCTACATCCATGAGAATTCATAATGTGTTCCATATGTATTTATTAAAAAAGTAGGTACCCGATCCTAATCATGTTATTTATTGGAATGTGATATAGGTGGAACACAAAGGGGATTTCCAAGTGGAACCAGTGCGCCTCCTTGACCAGAAAGTTAAAGTGCTCAGGAATAAAACCACCAGCTTGGTAAAGGTTCAACGGACCTGTTATGGTCCTGAAGATGCTCATGGGAGCACGAGGAAGCCATGTAGAAAGCCTACCCACAATGTTTTGAAAATTTTGAAGAAAATTGAGTACATAAATGTACATTAGTGAATGAAGACTCCATTTTGGAAGTTGAAGTTCCTGGAGCCACAAATCTAAGATTTCCTATCCAACCAATGTATGGGTTGAGGGGAAAGGGGAAAGTATTTTGATGTAATGTTTTTATATATGTCAATCTGTAAATTGTATGGTTATGTGCACCGAGGACAGTGCAGTTTGTAGGGGGGGGAGAATGTACATTCTTGTTTTAAAACCCCAAACTAGTGATGTATATTGTATATGTAATACATGGATGAGAGCCAAGTGATGTATATTGTAAATGTAGTATGTGGCCAAGAGCCAAAACTATGTAATATATAAATGATGTAAATCCAATATAATGGATAAAATGTATTGCCATATGCATATGGACACAGACAAAGATTTTGGGGCTAAGTATCCACAAGATAGGCAATGGTTCCAAGGGGGAGAATTTACCCATGTCTATTAAATCAAAACCCATTTCTTATTTCTTTCAAAATTATCCTTACCATGAACCTTCCATTAATTGTTGAGTGTTCTAGAGCCCAATCATTGAATTCATGTAAGAGGGTGGGTGTGAGAGTCACATCCCATAGTTATTGATAACATGGTGGCTAAGTACAATCAACTTAGGTAAGAGTGCAAGTCAATCAAACAAGAGAAAGAAAGGAAATTTGTATGGGTAGGAGACCAAAATTATGCATTCACGTTTTTTGAGAGAGAGTTGTTTTTACATGGAGTTTTTTGGCCAGTAATGGAGTTTTGAGTGCTAAATCTTGAAGGTAGTTGTTGTGGGAACATTTGGAAGTTGTTTGGGGTTGGAATTTCATGGAGAAAGAGGTTGTGGACCTGTGAGTGAAGTTTTGTTTGAAATTCATCCAAGGAGGCATGTGTTTTGTTGTTGGGTGAATTTGTGTTGTATTTCTAGAATTCCTAAGGTCCCAACAAGTAGAATTCATGTACAACCTGTGTTGGAATCCTTGGAGGGGAGTGGAAATTCCTAAGGGACTATGAGCAGTGAAGGGGGATTCCATCCCTTGGGTTGTGCAGGTTGAGGGGAAGAGAGTTGGTGGATTGGAATTAGCTATGATTTTATTGTTGAGAAGGAAACATTAGCCATCCTTAGGGACCATTGTCTCTTGTGGACTCATAGCCCCAACTCGGGGGTGTATTGTTGTTGAGAACTGGAACAAAAAGGATACGGTTGAGAGGAACGTTCATCCTCTATAGTGAGTTACACATTTTATAAGATAGGTGATGTTATTTGATGTTCGTATGCATGTATAATGATAATATAGTTGTTGTGCAATTTACTCTAAATTATATTTGGTTATTATTGCTTGTTGGGAGTATATTGATGCATTTAAATCCCTATTTATGTGGTTGAACATTGTTGTATGTTATTTAGTTGTTTATATGCACAGTTAAGCAATTGTATTTACATTTTTAAGAAGTATAGGCAGTTGCATGTGTATGAATGTCATGTTGTGGATTATTTTCACATTTAGAAAGAGTATCAAAAACTTTTATTGATTCATTTTAGCAGTGACGTGACCCGACTGGGGGATGGGTATGTTACAAAAGTGATGATAGAATCCTTCTCAATTTCAAGATAAGTACACTAATAATTATGAAGTTTAGGATAAATTAACTCTCATGGTGAAATCTAAGTATACCTCATATACAATCCTACTCTAATCTGATTAAGAGGAAAAGTACAATTTACATTACATTTTTTGTTATGGCAGTTATCAAGATAATGCATTAAGTGAATTAAGTACCCATTAGTTTAGAAAAATATCAAAGACTCATGTTGCATAACTATTTTGGATCCTTTACAAGATTTGACCTTAGAATCCTACCCACTCTTCAATGGTACCATGATCAACGAGCCATAATGATTAATGAGGGCACTATGACTTGAGAATGGGAAGCTACTTGGGTTTTGACATCATTAATGAAGGACCATCGGAATCACACTATATATGCCACAATTACAGCCATGTTATTGCCTCCGTGTTAATTTGGTTGTTGGTGATTCAATTGCATGAGAAGATTAATCAATTGGTGATTCGATTGTTGCAATTCCCCTCTTAAATCTATGTATGAATTGTAATTTGAAGAGTGTGAAAGGTATTATGATCCTTTGTGTATCATGTGTATGTAATGTTGATGCAATAAGGCACAAAGGATTTTCCATATATTGAATAATAAAGAGATTGTGTGGTTCTTCCTCGAGAGTAGTGTTTTAGTGTGTGTGTTTGAATTATTGTAATGCTTCCAAATTTTTTTGCGCACTTGATAACTATGAACGTTGGATGCATCAGTCAGTATCATAGTAGGTGGATTATTACGATAAGAGATAACTCTAGTAAGAGAGATTTTTGGGAGAATTTAGTTCCAGTAGAGGAGGTGGTTGATAGAACTATGGGAGGTGTCTACAAGAGATTGTAGTCAGATAAAATTTTGTTGAGAATTAAATATAGCGAAGAGAGGTGTTCAAATTGGAGAGATTGAGGAATTCCAAGAAGAAAAGAAGGTGGTTATGACATTGTACAAGTGTTGAAAGTGATGTCTATATATTGGATTCCATTCAAGAATCATAGAGAAACCTCAAGAAAATATCTAGAAGAAGAACATGCACCAAAAGAGAGATGATAAGGGCCAATGTGAATCTGGGAGGTAGACCTAAATTGAATACCCCTATATATTCATGGAGTGAATCCACAATAGTTGATAGACTAGATTGGAAATATAGAGAATTGTTTTGAATTTGATCAAATTAAATACCCTAGAAGAGTGAAGTTTGCATATATGAAGTTGAAATCTCATCCATTGATGTGTAGAGATAGTTTATAGTTAGAAAGGCAGAAGCAATGCAAATAAATTATAAATAATTGAGACAAAATGATATCCAAGTTTAAAGATGAGTTTTCTCCCATTGATTACTCTTTGAAATTTGTTGAGAAGAATATCAAACTTGAAGAAGAAAAAAATGTCCATCAAATAGTACACAAAGTCATTTTATAGATTGTCAAAAGATCATGATATAATGAGGAGAATGAATAAGCAGTGGCAAGATACGTGAATGCAATAATATTTTCCATTTAATATTAATCGAGCATGGTGAGGTTGTGCTTAGTTGTAGGATCCTACCAATTGGCATTAAAGGTGGACGATAAGTTGGCAAGAAAATAGCAAAGTCCACATGAAGAAGAATGATAGGTAGAGGAAGAGAATTGGTTGGAAGAGGAAAAACTAGTGAGAAGAGTAAAGAAGCTAGTATAAGCACTATTGAGGAAAATATAAAGGGTGGTTATGATTCCAAAAGGTTACAGGTTATGGTAGAGTCAAGGAGGAATATTCGATATAATTTCTTCCAAAATTTGAGTGCATGGACATATATAATTTGAATTCCTAGAGAACTAGAGTGGAAAAAGGAGGCATGATGCAAGAGCACACAATGCACAAGCAAAGATAGAAATATATAAGAGTGTTGTTGATGTCCAATTGTTGGGTATGTGTTATATTATTTGCATGATTTTGGGTCCCCTTATTAGGGGTTTTGGGGGTGGATCTCCCAAAAAAACAATTTGGGGTTTATTCACCAAATTTTTGGGCGGTCTTTCACCTTTGGTGGGGATAGTTTTTCTCCTTTGGAAGTTTAGTGGTGCATGGAATTTCAGCCCATGGTTTCCTAATTACAGTTATGGAATTAAGGTTGTAATCTAATCCAAGTCAATGGATTAGGGTTTTTTTGGATGTTGTGTGATCCTATATATTGTATTGTAAATAATGAAATTGGATGATGAACAGAATTAGAGGTGCGACTCTAAAACAGGTTGTTGGTTTTCCTTGTTAGGTTTCCAAGGTAACTCTATGTGTATATGTGTGATTACAATTGTTTTTTTTTATGTGTTAAGAATTTTAGTGCATTGCATTAATGTAAAAGGTTTAAAACTTACATTTGGTATGAGAGAAGTTATTAGCTTCGGGGGACACCTTTGTGGCTAAGGTTTTGGCTTGGGATTGTGATAAACCTTGTTACAATGGAAACTCTGTGGTATTGATTCTTGTGGTGAAAAGAAATGGTGATCAACTCAAATACAGAGATCAAAAAATTTAATGGGAAAATTTTTGAGTTGTGGAAGCTCAAGATGGAAGATATTTTGGTAGAAAAAGATCAATGGGTCATTGTAGATCCATGTACTGCACCTATGGAAATGTCAACAGAAAACTAGACAAAGTTGGATTGAAAGGAAAAAGACCATTATATGGTTGTGTCTCTCAGATTTAGTATTACTGGATGTGTCAAGGTGTCGGAGGAGATGAGGTGGAAAAACATGGAAATCCAAAGCATAGATTCCTTATTTGTAAGAGGACACTCCTAGGAAATAAATAAAAAATAAGTCCTCAAGTGGGAGATCTAGATCTATAGGAAGATCTAAATATCCAGGAAAATTTGTAAAGGTGTGTTGGATATGTGGAAAAGAAGGGAATTACAAAAAACAATGTAGATCCAAAATCGTTGAGAGAGGGAAGGGATATGATAATGCCCCTTCTACGGAAGCAAAATCCTACGTAGATGAAAGAGGGGATGTGTACTTGGCTTCTTCAAGAACACATGCAGATCATGAGGCATGGCTAGTTGACTCAGGCGCATCCTTTCAAACGAGTCTTCACAAGGAGTGGTTTTTCAAGTATGAAAGGTATGATGGGGGTGATGTTTTTCTAGGAGATGACTCGATAGTGAAAATCATAGGGTGAGGAAACTTCAACTTGAAGCTCATGGATGGTAGGATTAGAACACTCCCTAGTGTTATTCGCATCCCAGGATTGGATAAGAATTTGATTTTTGTAAGCAATAAGGACGATGCAGGTGTAAAATAGTGATTGAAAAGGAAACATGCAGGATGGTTTGAGGAGCAGTGGTGTTTCTAAGGGGGGTTTAGATTGGAACTATGTATAAGCTTCTAGTAAGCATTATTAGTGGGTGAAATAGTTTTGTTATTCCTAAGATTGGATCTAAAGAAGGAAAAAATCTCATGGTCTCTGGAGAAAAGACTATGTTGTGGCATCAAAGACTGGGGAATATTGGTGAGAAGGGGATTCAAGTACCACATGATAAATTTATGGTTGAAGCTATGTATAATTGATCTATGGATCTTGATTTATGTGAACATTGCTTGCATGGGAAGCATAATTGAGTAATATTCTACTCTGGTGCTACGAGGGTAGGGGAATTTTACATTTGATGCTCAATGATGTGTTTGAACCTGTGACGATTCCATCACTAGGTAAATATGTGTATTATGTCTCATTTCTAAATGAATTCTTGATGAGTACACGGATTTATTTATTCATGAATAAATATTAATTCTTTGACAAATTTAAAGAGTTTAAGGATTTTGTGGAAAATCAAACAGAGAAGAAAATTAAGGTGTTGAGGGAAGATAATGGTGGAGAATTCTACGGGAATGAATTCTAGGAATTTTGTAAGAAATGAGGTATAGAAAGGTAGAAGCCAAATCCATCCACACCTCAGCATAATGGATTTGCAGAAAGGATGAACAAGACATTGATGGAAATAGCAAGGAGCATGCTCAGTGGTGCAGGGTTGGGACAAGAATTCTAGGCAAATGAAGTGGACACTACATGTTACCTAGTAAATTGATTTCCCTCATCAGCGTTGGATGACATGACTCCACAAAAGGTATGGATTGGTAATAACCCTCTCTAACACATCTCAAGGTTTTTGGTTGCGATGCTTATGTACATGTTCCAAAGGAAAATAGGAGTAAGTTGGATAAAAAGGCTGAAAAGTGTATCTTTATTGGTTATAAATATGGTCTGAAAGTTTATAAGCTTTGGAACCTAGAAACTAAGAAGGTATATAGTTGATATGTGGTATTTAGAGAAGTCAAATATGTTGTCAAACAATAATTCCTACCAAGGGAGGAAGAACCAAAAAAAATAGAGTTTGAATTGAAGGATAATGAATTAAACTCTACATAAGAACATGAATAAGAAGAAGAAGAGCCTCTGTTACAGATTATTTGCGTCATCCCTATGACCATTAATGATGTAAACCTATATGTTTCCTTCATAGGGTTCAGTGGCCTGAGTTCCTGAAGAGAGAAGGGAGAAGAACTTTTCCTGAGAAAAGAAGTTGCATTTTCCTATGTAAAAACCTTATAAAAAAAGAAGTTCACAGGCTGCTTATGTATTAGGGTGCGAGAATGCCTGATTCTTGCAGGTTGCATCATAGCTAGGGTGTGAACAGTTCTTAGGTTGCACTATAAGCAGGGTGCGAGAATGCTTACACGTGGGAAAAACGAGTGTTTTCTCGAATCTTCTAGAAGGAGAAACTTCCATGGTGAGGTGGCATCCGAATGGTTTGGATCTTACTCGCTTTCATGATTTAGTGGGATAATCCTAACCTCCTCACCTTATCCTCTTCAACTTATAAAAGGAGAGGAGCTCTCATAGAGAAGGGGTTCTTGAGCTTGTTAGCTTTGGTTGGTTTGGAATTATCAGCTTGGTTGGAGTGGCTTTGAGATTTTCTTTGTCAAGATAGATTGTGAATATCATCAGATCTATACTCTTAGAATTCTTGGAGTGAAAGTGTGTGGGGAACAAAGGACAGTTGGAAGGGACCTTACGACATCAAGGCCATGGTTGTAATCTCTCTTTCACATTTAATATGATACAGTAATATGATTCTTTCCTATAAAGTTGGTTGTGTTTTATTGTATGATTCCTTGATCACATACATAGGTTTATATTGAGTTTATGCTATTATTATCACTTTGGTTGGTTGCATTCTTTTACAGGTTCATCATTGTATGATCGTTGGAATGGAGCTAGGATGGTGATGGCAAGAGGAAGCGACATTTAAACGGTATGTCACCTATCCCTCTTTAGTTAGTAAATTCAATATTTAAAACTTAAGGAAAGCGTCATGTTCTGTCTTGTTTTGTTCTAGATCTAGATGGATCTAGGGAGATCAGTTAGTGTCTGTACCTACCGATTAGTCCGATAACAAAATTGGTGACTCCACTGGGGATCGAATTGTTTCCTAGTTAGTCTAGTTTCCCTTCCTTTGATTGCTTGTTTTCTGGTTTCTGAGTCTGTGGGACATCCATCCAGACTCTCTGGATCTAGAAGTTCACTTAGATTCCCTGTCCTTTTTCAAAATTTTCTTTGATTACATACATTCTTGCACTGTATCTGTCTGTGGATTGTGAGAATCATTGATGTTCACACCCTGCTGTTAGGTTCAGTGCAAACTTCTCGCACCCTACCAATGTCTAGCCTGCAAGAATACCTAATTCTCGCATTGTAATATACTACTAGGCTGCGAACTTGTTTGTAAACTTTTTTGGATTGGGTCTTGTCATCTTTTGATGACCCAGTTTTGCTTTGATCAGCTGGATTGAGCTTTTAGAGCCTATATTGATCTGCTTACAGTCTTCTTGACATTCTTTGAGTTGCTTTTAGCCACTTTTGCTTTGTTTGGTTTTGAAGGATTAGTCTCTTGCTTTGAGTGTCTTTCAATTACAAAGCATGTGTTTTCTTTAGAATTGTTTAGGGAAAGATCAGATTTCTTCTTAATAGTTCACTTTAAAAGAAAACTTTTAGTTTGGGTTTCTTTGTTTTAACAAAGTTCATTATTGCTTTATTTTTTGAAACAAAAAGATATAATTTCTTGCTTTATATTAGATTGGGGGCATCCTTGCATTTGAAGTAGCGAAATTGCATGATTCTTGGCATTTTTTTATCTTAAATTATGAAAAATGTTCCCCCTCATGGTCGGGGGGGGCCATGAATCGTGCACTGGTGTTCAGTACCTTTTTCTCATTTCTTGGGAATATTGATATTGATGAGTTTAATATATTTTGGGACATTGTGCATATGGGAATGTTAAATGTTTTCTCCTTCTCGTAGCATAGCCTTCTTCGAAATGGAAAGATTGCATCTTCATATCTTTGCATAACTTTCGAGTCAGTCAAAACACCATATTGTTCATGCCATTTTCCTCTTGAGTAACAACATCCATAAAATAAAGCGCTTATAAAAATTGATTAGACATTTTTATATTTTCTGGTAGCAAACCTACATTAGATTAGTTGTAGGGCTTTGGAATAGGTGTGAAAGATAACTTTCCAA
>SNQJ01S0087985.1:29270-43215 GCA_010110895.2 Picea sitchensis | reverse complement strand
GGGGGGGGTCCGGAATCCAATCTGAGTCGTGGATCTAAGCGCGCACATCTGAGTCGTTTCTATATGCGCCTTTGTTATTTTCGATTCTGGACCACCCCCCCCCCACCGTTAAAGGTAGAACGGTTGGGGGGTATGGAGAAACCTGTCAACTGTAGATCTGGGTGCCCTCTCTCGGGCCGTTCATCTATGCGTTGTGCTTAACTGTGAGTGCGAAGGCATATGTGCTCTGAAAAAACTTAGGATAAGTGCATATTGTGGGTTTTTCCCAATCTTTTCCATGTTTTTATCACCAAGGGGTTAGACATCAAACCTTTTAAACCTCAAAGACATGGTTCAACATTGATCATCGTGCTGGTTTTATTGAGACACAGAAAACTATCCTATGTTCTAACCTAATTACCTATGACAATTAGTCCAAATTAAACTGTTGGACTAAATAATTACTCTATCCTGGGGTTATCTATCCAAGATTAGGTAGTTTGGTCAGATTTATTCACTAACTAACCTAAATCACTTGGCTAAGATTAAACAGTTTAGCCAAGATTATTCACTACTCCTATCAGCACCAATTTAAAGAACTTGGCCATGCTTGAAGAGTATGGACCAATTCATTGTTATTGCATGGGGCTCTATTGAATTTATTTTATGCCCTCTTTTATTCTTTTTCTTCTTTTCTTTTCTTTTTCTTTTTCTTTTTCTTTTCTTTCTTCTTCTTTTCTTTTCTCAAATTATTTGCAGAATGGACAATCATTTGAAAAACAAAAAAACTTAAAGAGATAACATTTCAGTCACCAGTTGATCCTATAAATTATAGGTTTATAATAGGATCCAGTCGATTATGATATGGATCCCATCTATGACATAGAGAGTCACCTCCAAGTGTTTCCCTTGCAATTATCACATCAACCTCTTGACCAGCGGAAACAAGGAGATGATATTTTTACCGATGCTCCCCAAACACCCAAGGTTGACCAAGTACCATATTTTCCTGATGATTTTCGGTCTTACCTTGAGGTATTTGATGATTACCCCTCCGAGCACTTAGATTTACCTTATGAAAATGACTATCAACCACCACTATTCTCAGGTTTTGATGGGGGTAAGAATACTATTTTCATAAAGAAGGATTCTCATGACATTTTTCCCCAGCCACCTCTTATTGCATTACCTTATTGTTTCATTAAAGGTGTAGTTGGAAGTTATATATTTTATATTGAGTTTCCTCTGAAGTAAACCCGAGAATCCAAGGGTTGGTTGAAAACTACAGATTTGAGTCTATCTTCTTAGTGTTTCAACCTTCCCTTGAGAGTTTTCCAATCCTCTGCTAGATCTTTGTTGATCCCTTCCGAAGCTCAATAGTGTGAAGAAGTCCTAGGTGGCTAGTTTACCAACCCTCAGAGTCAGTGTTCTGAACCTTGGAATTTTCATGACCCCTTCCGAAGGTGGATTGAATTCTCTCATCAGATATGGACTTGGCAAGTTTTTATCCCTCCCACCTGCCTCCATGAGTTAGACTTTATGATTTCTTATGATATGATATATGCTCTAACCCATGCCATTTTTGTGCTTGATCTATCATTGTTCTGGTTCATGATGAAGCACAAAGGTAGGTATTGTGGGACATTGCTGGATTGGCTTCACTGTTTGTTTGACTACAACATCTAGAAAACAGGTAAGTACAGGTGAGTAGTTTGCTTCATATTTCTTGATTTCTTCATTTTACTATATATATATATATATATGTATGTATGTATGATGGGGTGGAATTACCACCCCAATTTTGTTACTGATAATTCTTTCAAGATCGAGCAGGTCAGTAGGTTATGCCAAATATGTTGAGGTTCTCATGTGCTCTACGGTGAGCACATGTCCCCGAGTTGGAGCCAGATGTTATCCCCACTTCTTAGGGATAACTAGAAGTCATGTATCGAGGCCCAAAGGTCCTAGACATGGAGTATCGAGAGAAGGATTGACCTGAGCATATCCTTGGAGGGCCCACCCTTTTCTTCTTCCATCATCCTTGTCTTGTGAGCAGTAGTAGCATCCATCACCATCGGCTTGGTCATATATCAGAAAGAATTCTTGCTCCATGAGGTAATTGGTCCAGGTATCATGTTATGTGTCACTTTTGATCATTAAAACCTTTAAATATATGCATTTGATTCCTTTTATTTATAACAACTGCTTGGACCTTACATTTTCCCACTTGAACATGTTTGGGGGGATTGGCATTGTGTCCTAGAAATCCTTTGTTCATAGCTTTTGGTTTTCCACTTGGGGGGACTTCTGAGAGGCCATCATCCCCTCCCATCATAAAACCAATATTTCATCTTGTTTCCTGCTCACTTGTCCCACTCCCTTTGATCGAGAATTATGTTGACCTTTCTTCAGGATTTCACCTTGTCTCATTGGAGAAAGGGGCTAAAGGCACAGAAGGTAAAATAAAGTTGGTAATAAATACAATCCTAAAATTAAAACCTTGATATTCTTCACCCAGGGATCCCTGAGAAAGCAATAAAAGGATTCTCAGCAAGAAACTAGAGGGACGCAAAAGAAAATAATAAAACAAGACCTAGTCAGAGGATAGGGGGTCCCATCACGAGCCAGCCTATTGGGTCCATGGGTACCTAGCAGTATGACATTGCCACTAGTTGGTTACCACACTAGGGAAGTGACTCTTGGCTGGATGGATAAGGGAAACGATGTCTCATCACAAGCCAACCTTTCATTTCTCTGATGTGGGTAATGCTGCCACCACGGGTCACCACACCAGGGCAATGTCCCCTGATTATCTCTTGAACACAATTAAAAATAAAAGAAATAAAATAATAAAATAATAAAGGAAAGAATGGGATTGGAAAGAGTGCATCTATGACAGGTACACCTCGCCTTCTACAAAGGAACCCACAGATAACACATTGCATCCTTGGCCCTCACAACACCCACATACTTGGATTTCCCTTAACCACATCACCCACTCACATGGTTTTGATGAGGTTTTCTTCTGGGAACTCACCTTTTCTGATGGACACTAGCCCAATAGAATGTTTTGTCTTTCCCTTGATATTTGTATAACAGGTTTATGTAATGTCTTTGATCTATTGACAGATGTATCAGGGATTTTATGCATATGTTTAATAATATTTATGATGAGATGTGATTTACATTGCTATGATCCTTGTGACTTATGAGCCCATGGAGGGTGTAGACTTTTATGTGCAGGACCATGCTCGATGGATAGGTACCATTTGGGATGGTACACATGGGGAGATGATCTGTTTATACCTCCATGGGGATGAAGAGCCCACCAGATGGATGCTGAGACCCCATCAGGGGGCAGAGATAGGTGTTGATTGGCGAAATTGACCGCTCGTCAGCTAGAGGGGTGGATCCGGTCCGGGGTTGTCTAAATAACCCAAGTCATTTGGATTAATCCACTCTGACAGGTTTAGCGGCTCCGTTAGCAGATCTAAGTCCTAGGAAAGTGAAATAAAAACTAAACTAAAGAAACTAATCTAAGTGAAAAAGAACTACTGCACACTATATACAAATCGAAACTATATATATACAATTTACTTACTAATATTATAAAACAATAATTCTACTTATTAAATGTTCAACTATCGATAGAATTAAATCTCAATTATATATGTACAGTATTTACAGAATACAAATTTTGATCGAAATTTGCAAAAATCATTTGTAAATTGTCTTATGACAACGAAGCTATTATTTTTTATTTTTATAATTTTTATGAGAAAGGAATAAAATGAAAGCTATCTAAACTAAGAAACGTGTTCAGATTACAAGAAATTTATATATTAATTAACTAATTCAATAACACTAACAAACTGACCTGTAGAAGCGCTTCCTATTTGTCTTGTTCACAGTACTCGATGTAGTTGTTTGATGGGAGAAACCGGCACCAGATTTTCCACAAGCTTCTCGTAAACAGGAAGCAACAACGTTCTTTGAATACGAATGACAGAACAAACAAGACATAAAACAACAACAATTTTATAGTTTACAGATCATCACATTCAGATAAATCCCAGTGCGAATATTTGTACATAACCGTTCATTTAACAAAGAAGATAAACCTTCTATTCATTAAATTCAAACAAAGTAATTGTTGTGAGTAAAATGAGATACATCCAATATGGACAGAATTTAAATCATAACGCATCAACTTGTAACAAATATTGATATCTAAAGTAGTCAATAATTTGATTACAAATTAAGATGCACAAAAAACTTGAACAAAAGTAAGATAGATTGAAGCTAAAGCCGTACAAAAAATCCACTTTCATTCGAGTCTGTATAATCATAAGTCCATAGTCTCTGTTCTCCCAACAGTGATGGGTTGTTTACAAAAAATAATAAGTATATAAAGGCCACAGGATAAGACAATCCTTGTGGAAAATATCAAAACTGTTTGCAAAAAATGTGGGAACAATCTCCCAGATTCCTATTTCTGCCTAAGACTAACAACCTAAACCAAAACTATGTAACAAAAAGCATGTTCTAAACTGCCACAACATATACAATTCCCATTGAAATTCGTGTATACCTGTAGATGGGAAAGAGTAAACAATTTTAGATAGTGTTTTAATTGTAAAATCAACACGAATCCAAATTTTATGACTAGCTACAGAATCTCACGATTCTGTAGCTGGTCATATTTACAAACAAAATTGTTTTAAATTGATCCAATGATAACATAAATGTATGCGATCTATCAAACAAACCCTTAACTACTAATTCAAATCAAAGCAAATCATTCACGCTAAAACAAACCAAATCTTTTATGCCAATTCAAAACTAACAGAATCGTTTTTGAATCAATTCAAACAAAACAAAACTATATTCGATTTATCCAACAAATCTTTTATACTAATTCAAAGCAAACACAAATATTTTATGCTAATTGAAAGAAAACACAATCGGCTATGCTAATTAAAAACAAACACAATCATTCAAAAATCAATGTTGAAATAATATACCTTGGTTGTAGGGATACGATTCGGTCAGGATAGTTTGGAGTTAACAATGGTAGTGGTTGCCTCAACATTTTTGAACACGATAGAACCCGTGGTCTTTTGCCTCTTATCGTTGGCTTGCAGTCTATCATTTTCCTTAGACAACACAGTCACCCGGTCCTCCAAGGACTTAATTTTGGATTGCAACAGAGGGACATCTGTGTAGTATCGTTCGAGCCAAGAGTTGCATTGAGTGCACTGTTGTTGATCGGGCCGAGTCACTACAGGTGAAGCATCTTTTAAATTATCAGGGGTTCCACTGTCAAACTTGATCCCGGGGAAGTTAGGGTCATCCTTAAGGCACGGTGGGAGGTTGGACACGTAGTCATAGGGTTCAACAGAATAGAGGCCGTGTGAGTATGGGTACTCCTCGATCAAAAATCACTCAGTCTCAGAATCTGAGTCTTCACTCAAAACAATTGGCTTCTGGTCTGTGTTTTGTTTGGGCTTGTTACGAGCACACCTAGATACCCATTGTGCAACCTTCTTACCTTTGTTGTTGACATATTTATTACCCTTTCCCTTTTTCCTTGCAGGCCTTTTAACAGTCTTAGCAACGTCATTCAAACATGGGTCAGGAAGTGTGTCGGGTAGGTCAGCGTTGGGGTAGATCGAGGGTTCGACAACGAGTAGGAGGGTAGGTGGTGACAGGATAGGCCCGACAAGGGTTTCAGTGACCACGGTCTTGTCCACCTGAACACATTCAGGAGTGGAAAAGACATTCCTTAATAGGAAATCTTTCCAATAGTCACCACTCAGCCTTAAATGATGAACAACAATGATTTTGATCAAACAGTGATGGAAGAGGCTGGAGTCAGCCTTTTCCCTCTTAAATTTTTTAGCCATTTTATACAGACTGCGTAGGAGGTAGTGAGGCATATTCAAAGGGAAATCCATGAAATTCATAAGTAGCCAGAGATGGTAAAGAAACACTAAACCATATCTACCTTCACAAGTAACAAATTGCTTAATAATGGCCAATAAATCATGCCACCTAGACTTAAGGGTTGTGACTGGCATACCTTTATCACAACTGATATTTTTTCTCGAGGTAAACATAAGCGGTCATGGCACTTCATCCACCTTTGAATTCTTAAACCACTTCTTCCCCTTAGCTAGCAAACCCGTGGCTGAGCTGAGGAATTATTCGTTCAATTCGAGCTGGATGTCTCCAACTTTGGCCCTACATCCATCGAATGTGAGGGAAAACTGTTGAGCGACAGTGAGGTTGAAACCCTTGAATTTTTGGATGAACACTAACCAGCCATTACTCTCCAAGTCCTTATGAGAGTTGTCAAATAAAAGATGTTTTTGGACACCATTAGGTTCTATGTGCACTACAGGGGCCATAGGAGAGAGCACGTAGTCAGTAGGGTAAACGGTGAAGGGGTTGGACAGGGTAGACACATGAGAAATTCCCACAGTTTTCTAAAAACAAACAGAGGTAGCCCGAGATGCAAGGTAGACGTTTAATGCCTATGTGTGCGAGGGTGGTGAAATGTAAAGAAACCATGCAAAACATTCATTTTGATATGTACAATCGACGTCGCCTTGGTAATTCAAATCATTCACATCCAAATCCAAAGATTTTGACCCAATATGAAATAGATTACTCACATACTCATCGAAAGCCATAACATTCATAACCAAAAGATTTTGACCAAATGAAAAATCAAATAACCATTTGAAAACCATAGTGTTCATAACCAACAATTGGTCAACAATAGTATGTGTATGATTTAAAACAAAACAACATTTCGAATATAGCACCAAAGATTTGATCATAAAATTTATGCGTTGTAGGAAACCATTGCACCAAGGATTTAATCAAAGAGACCAAAACTCATTGCATGGAGAATCTATAAATTGAAACCATATCTATAAAAATGCAAAGTAAATAAAGGTTTGGTGTTTTGACACATGTATGACCATTATTGAGTAAGAGGTGAAATGACCACATGAATAAGAGTATTCATAATAATCCAGTGACGATTTTAATGCCATCGACATGACTTGCGACTCGAGGTTTTCACACTTGCAGTCGTGAAAATGAAAACAAAAGGTAGGTGTGTGAATGTGCAAGATAATAGTGTCATTCGGTTTTAAAGATTTGCAACAAGTATTGAGGGTTCAAAACCCTTGTGTAGGCAGCTTGTAAGGAAAAGATAAAAATGCAAAATGGCTGCCAACAATGGCGACACACTGGTAGAAGCAGTTATCTCTGCCAAAAGAACAAATCCAAATTATGATAATGAGAATAATTCTAACTCAAAAACAACCAGAATTTTTTTTAAACATCATCATTAATCAAATATTCCAGCTGTGTTTAAAAGATGAAAACTGATAACAGTCTTAAGGCAAGCGAGTCATGATATTAAAGATAAATCTCCAATACTTTTGACAGAGCCACTGCTGCCAATAGGCATCCATAGCCTCGACAGGGTTGCCATTTAACCCACTCTGACATCTCTATCCTGCCAAGAAGTTCCATATCAGAATAAAGGACATTTTAAGGTCAAGAGATTCCATATTTGCAAATTTTCACATACCCGACATTGTTTCGCTGCCAGCGGACCTGTTCAGTACCCCGACAAAGTTGTCTTGGCATCATGCATGCATTTACCCACTGCCAGCAAACCTGTTCAGCATCCCAGCAGGTTTACAAGCACTCCCCACAGCTCTTTTATGATTTATTTAGTTTTTAAAGATATATAATTGAGCGGGGTGATGCTGAAAATTATAATATTTTAGACATATTTTTTACAGACCTTGAAATTTATTTTATTTTATTTTTTATTTTTTATTTATTTATTTATTTAGAAACTGTCCTTCATTAAGATTTAGAAATGGGTTGTTTACAAAACCAACCTTCGAAAGCAGGGAGACATCTTCTGAGTTATTCCCTTAAGGAACAAGGACAACATAAGAAGATAATGGATGATCGTGACAAGCTTCACTTACAGATTGAAATCAATAAACTTCTTTCAAACAACAGTCTTTCCTCAACATGGCTGTAAATTTCAGAAGTATACTATAATTGATGTTTAGATAAATTTTCAGCATTCATTTCAGAGAAAGAATTTTCTGTTTTTTTTGTTTGAACAGTTCAAAATGCAGGTATGTGTATTTCCAAAAGCAAAAACTGATAAGTCGTAAGGGAAAAATCAAAACCAAAACAACAACAGAAAAGAAAACAAAAGAAAAATATTTACACAGTATACACAGGGTTGTCATCAAGCGAAATATCTTTTCAGAGCTTGGCCATTCACCGAATAGGTGTCTGGCTGTCCCTCTAGACTCTGTAATCAGAAATAGTTGGGACCCAATTTCTCAGCAATTAAAAACGGTCCTAGCCATAGGTTCTGAAACTTCGTATGCTCTCCCTTTCCCTCATGTGGTTTGTCCCATTTCAAGACAAGGTCACCTACTTCGAAGTTCCTATCAGAGGTAGAATTGAATTCAAACTAGCTTTTGACTACTAGTTGATGCTGATCTAACTTACGTTTTGCTTGAGCTCTTACCTCTTCTAGTTTTATTAAGGCGTTAATTCGATTCTCCAAAGGGGGGCAGTCTTCTTCTTGTATTTTCTATGATAACTGTAGTGAGGGAAGAAGAATATGCGGTGGCAGAATTGCTTCTCTGCCATAGACGAGAAAGAAGGTAGAGTTACCTACAACATCTTTCGGTGTTACTCTATCAACCCAGATTGTGTTTAATAGTGCATTATGCCAATTTTTGTGATTTTCAGATACCATTCTCTTGATGATTTTAATCAGATTCTTATTAGTTGATTCTGCCAATCCATTGCCCTGAGGGTAGTAGCTGGCATAATACTTCAATTTAATTCCTTTTTCTAGTGCAAACTCGCTCATCTCAAGAGACGAAAAATAAGAAGCGTTATCGAATACTAAACAGTCAGGGATACCAAACCGAGTAATAATATTTGAATTTAAAAAGGTAATTACCAGACTGGTATACACAGTTCTTAATGCGGTAGCTTCAGACCACCTGGTGAAGTAATTTGTGGTTGTTATGATAAACTTATGCTGCTGTGAGGATGGTAGATTGATTGGACCTATAATATCAAGACCCCACTGCTGAAAAGGGGAGTCTATTGAAACAGGCTGTAAAGGAAAGACTGGTTTTTGTATCCGCCCAGATGTTTTTTGACAAATAATACACTTGCGACACAAGGCATGAGCATATCTAAAAAGTGTAGGTCAGTAATAACCTGCTCTGAGAACTTTATGGGCAGTGGTATCCCCACCAAAATGCCCACCAACTTCTC
Source organism: Picea sitchensis (assembly GCA_010110895.2). Lineage (NCBI taxonomy): Eukaryota > Viridiplantae > Streptophyta > Pinopsida > Pinales > Pinaceae > Picea > Picea sitchensis. The sequence continues at coordinate 33,888 of SNQJ01S0087985.1, read as the reverse complement.
CTGCGTGTAATTCTAATAAGACCTTTTCTGCTTCATCTTTCTCAAGACAGCGCATTAGTACTCCATCAAAATTTTGACGGAATAGAATACCATTAATCAAATGAAAGGAGGTAGATTTTAATCTTAATGCTCTTATTTTAGTGGGATCCAGGTGACGGGGGGCTGACCCATGTTCAAGACAGAATTTTATATCATCATACCAGGGACTGACAGAGTTTTGTGCACAATAGATTGAATTTTGATTGTGTTGTCCTGGGTTTGACATATCGCTTTCATCTTGCAGTCCTGCTGCTGAGTCAATGAATAACTTGCATAGCCCTTGGCCTCTCACTATTTGAGCTGGGGTGATTTCTATGTCATACTCCTGTAAGGAGGTAACCTAGTTCTCCCTCTTTTCACCTAGTTCTTTATGCACTAACATATTTCTGATGTCTAGGTAAGGGACATCAATGTTCGTCCTAGATTTCAAAAGATAATATCGGAAGTGCTTGATTACTTTAAAAACAGTGTAGCCTTGCTGATCTACTACTGGGTAATTAAGTTATGCACCTTTGAAAGCATAGCTCATAAAGGCAATTGGGACTTCATTGTTTTCAACGTTCTTCTGAGTTAGGAAAGCAGCATAGGAGCATTCAGAAGAAAATGTGTAGAGCATGAAGTCTTGAGAAAAGTCGGGGCTCATGAAAGAAGGAGCGTCTATTATGGCCTTTTTTATTGAATTAAAAGCTTGGTTTTCTAAGGGTCCCCAATGATATTGCGCGTCTTTCTTAATCAAATTATGTAAAGGTCTTACCATTTCGGAAAAACTGGGGACGAATCTCCTGACAAAATTTATCTAGCCTAAGAAAGACTGCATAGACTTTTTAGATGAGGGAGGGGGAAGTTTCGAGATGACTTGGGTCCTTTCAGGGTCGATAATCATCCCTTTGCTTGACACAATAAATCCTAAGAGTTTACCTTGTTCTACTACGAAGATAGATTTTTTAGGATTCAAGGAAATGTCGTATTTATGACTTTGCTGTAGAGCGGCTCTTAAATGAGCTAGATGATCAATCTTGTTTTTAGAAAATACAGTAACATCATCTAGGTAAACTATGACAGATTGACTGATTAAGCCTCAGAAAGAGATATCCATCGCTCTTTGGAAAGTGGCACCGACATTAATGAGTCCAAAGGGCATTTTCCTATAAGTGTAGGTGCCCCATGGAGTGCGGAAGGTGGTTTTAAGTTGGTCTGGAGGAGACATTAGGACTTGGTTGTACCCTGAAAAACCGTCCAATAAGGATAGTCTCTCAGAACCAGATACTTGTTGAAGGATATGTTCCATGGGTGGGACATGGTAGTTGTCTTTATCAGACGCTCTATTAAGGTTTCAGAAATCGACGCATAGTCAGATTTCCCCACTTTTCTTCCGGACAGGGAAAAGGTTAGAAACCCATTGCATGTGCCTAACTGCAAAAATTATCTTAGCATTCAGGAGTTTATTTAATTCTTTTTTGACGGTCGGTTCAAGCTTAGGGTGCATTTTTCTTAGCTTTTGTTGAAATGACAAGGTTTGGGGTTTCATAGGAATGACGTGTTGTATGATGTTAGGGTCAAAAGTTTTAAGGTCATCATACGTCCATGCAAAAATATCTTTGAATTCTTTAAACAATTTAATAAAGGTGGCTTTCTCTTGTTCAGAACACCCCACCCCTAAATTAATGCACCGTGGATTGTCATTAGTTCCCAAGTTTACTTTTTCATATGATAACGAGGAACTATTGGTTTTACAGTTGACCGATTTTTTGAATTTGTCTTGAAGATCGTAAAAAATTTCTAATCTAACTACAGATTTAGGGATTGAATTTACCATGTCCAATGAAGATTCAAGAGATCTTGGATCTGGTATTACCATGAAATCGCACAGATTGTCATCATGAGTGCATTCGTCGATCACCGCGCCTTGGAAATTTTCTTCCATATGCAGGAAGCTAATAATCTGTTGATCTTCTTCGAAGACTCTCCAATTCGTGATGTTTTCAGGAATGGATGGCCTGAACAACAGTTCGACGAAGAATGCATTCGGGGACAACCCTTATGCAGGAAAGAGTTTGGAAGCTACGTTAACTAATAATCAGCTTCAGAATTATTCAATCTAGGAATAGAGTTTATATTGAAAGCCGAAAACTTATTCATTAAATTCCATACCTCTGATTGGTAGCTTTTAAGATGCGGAGATAGGCAGTGGATAGAATCTCTTACCTATCTAACCACGATTTCCGAATCGCCAAAGACAGTCAAATTTTGAATGTTCATGTCCAATGCTTTTCTGAGGCCCTGCAATAAAGCCTCATATTTTGTTGTGTTATTAGTACATTCAAATTCTAACCTGCATGCAATCAGGGTTTTGTTACCTACTGGATCGATAATAACGCAGCTTGCACCAGCTCCTTCTTTGGACTTTGACCCGTCAAAGTAAATATACCATATTTTATTTTTATCGGTTGCATGAAACTATTGTGTAGAAACTGTTGGCTACACATATGCTACAATCTCAGACTGATGTTCCAGATTAATGATAGCAGAAGTCTCAGCCATGAAATTGCCAAAAAAGGTATCCATCCCTTGTATTTCGGGTGAATCGGTAGAAGGTGTAAATGGTTCATTGGGATCATTTAAACCTATGAATATGAGCTTTAGGTAGCGTTCACGATTTACCTTGATCTTGTTGGGTTTGTCGTTCTCGAGAAGCCACAGGTGAGACCAATCTGTCGCAAAATATCCGTGTAGCTGCTCTGACCAGTCTCTTCTTAAAAACAAACCATAAACTTTTGGAATATCCACCACAATAATATCAATCACTTGATGAACTTTGGGGTTAGACGATAATCTTATAAGCACATTCCTTAATTCACCTATAACTTTAACACTAGTTCGATCAAGTTGGATGATTTTTAAGGTGGATGGTTCAACTTCAACATTAATCTTTTGACACATAGACCATGGCATTACATTGGATTATGCTCCTGAATCTACCATACAATTGTGCACGTTTCTATTAAAGATTTCAAAAGTTAACAAAAATGGAGGTACATTTCTGCAAGTACTAATGGTGGAAGCTTTTGGATTTTTACTCGCAGCCTCTAAAGCTAATCTATCTACATTTGTTACATTATTTATAGGAAGGCTTCCTTTCTCGTGAGGATTGGAATCGTTCTTAGCGGAAACCTTTTGAGGAACTTTTGGATTGTTCTGAAAAAATTTGTTATTGTTTGGATTACCATTTTTTCTATTCTCTGCAATATTCTGTAACATTTTTTGTAGCAGAAATGAAAATTTCAATAATTCATAAACATAAATGTTAGCCCTTAACTTTTTTAGATATTCAACTAAATCATAATCTAATTTGGGGTTTGCATGATTCTGTTTCTTCTCAGCTGGTTTAGATTGTTTTGGGGGCAAAGTCGTACTGTTTTCGGAAGAAGGTTTGTTTGTTGTCTTACTCCTAGTATTGTAAGGATGTATCGTCTCGAAATTAGCTTGAAAAATGCTATCCGAGAAGTGTCCAAAAATGTTCGGATAATATTCTTCTTCTTCAACTGTCTCTTGTTCAACTACCTCCTCAGAAATCTCAGGAGGCATCAAGTTATCCTGGGCTTCTAGAATTGTTTGAATTGCGAATTGCAGGCTCTCTAGATTTAGGCCCTCGGTATTTGGATTAGGTCGGTTGGTGAGAAAAGGCTTCCTAAACGGGGGTTTGTAAGGCCCTTTTCTCGAAGAATCTTCTTCGGCCATCCTTTTCAAATCTATAACTTGATTTGATAGTTTTGGAATGAATTTTGTTAAGTTTTCTAAATCTGAGCTTTCAGGTTGTGTTTTATTTTGAGCAGGTCTAGGGAGGATTTCAATTTTCTTTTTGGAAGATGAACTAGTCTCTGTATCGTTGCTAGTAGTTTCTTTTAAACTAAGGATGTCTTTTTCAATCTGGCTGGCCTCTTCGAAGGCCTCTAACAACGTGGATTTCTTAGATCACTTTACCCAAATGGATATACTTTGATGCAAGGCTTTATTATAGTATGCTATGATAAGATTCTCAGCAGGCATCGAGTCCATAGGGATTCGGTTCTTAAGTGTTAAGAATATTTGGTTAAAGTCTTTGATTTTCTCTTTGGGGTTCATTCTTAAACTAGAAATCTCCATGACTAGAACTTCTGGGGACTTATCGTCTCCAAACTTCTTAAGAAAGCAGGATTCGAACTTCTCCCATGAGACTATGGTATGGGGTTGCTGGGAAAAGTACCAGGTAGAGGCATTTCCCTCGAAAGTATAAGGGAACAACCTACAGACTACATCTTTGTGCTGGACATTATGGAGTCTAATGGCTAAAATAAACTTTTTAATTTGATCTTCGACGATCTGTTTAGAGTCAGGGTCAAACTTGGGAAGCCACTTCTCCAGATGTTTGGGTAAGGGATGCTGAGGCCCGGGTACGACTACTGCATCTTGGTCGAGCCAGGGTCTGGCAGGATTGTTCTGGTTGGCCATTGGTGTAGGCAGTGTGGAAGGCTGAGAAGAGGAACTGCCTTCATCAAAAGAGTCTTCTCCAGAAGAAGAAGGGGATGATGGAGGTGGTGAG
>SNQJ01S0087985.1:10034-29262 GCA_010110895.2 Picea sitchensis | reverse complement strand
GGAGTGAGGCTTGGATATGTAGGGTTTAAAGTGAGGTTAGTGCCTCCAAGTTGTTCTTTGATATCAGAGAAATCTAATGGTTGGTCCAAAGGTCAATTTGGTTGTCTCAAACGGGTGAAGGCACTATGTGTTCTTATGAGAGATTGTCGGACAATATCTTGTACGTCACCACCTGTAGGATTTGGGGTTACTGGTTCAACTGTGATCCATTTGATGTGGTTGTTTTTTGAGGGACGATGTTTTCGTTTGAATGAATTCTTGTCACTATAGGTGAGCAGTTGGGTGGTGGAGGAGTCTTACAACCGCCTCGTGCCATTAATAATTTTCAGGCCCTCCTCCTAGTGCCATTTGTTGACGGGCGAAATTGAACGCTCGTCAATTGGAGGGGTGTATCCGGTCCAGGGTTTTTTAAATAACCCAAGTTGTTTGGATTAATCCACTCGACAGGTTTAGAGGCTCCGTTAGCCGATCTAAGTCCTAGGAAAGTGAAAGAAAAACTAAACTAAAGAAACTAATCTAAGTGAAAAACAACTACTGCAAACTATATACAAATCAAAACTATATATATACAATTTACTTACTAATATTATAAAACAATAATTCTACTTATTAAATGTTCAGCTATCGATAGAATTAAATCTGAATTATATATGTACAGTATTTACAGAATACAAATTTTGATCAAAATTTGCAAAAATCATTTGTAAATTGTCTTATGACAACGAAGCTATTATTTTTTATTTTTATAATTTTTATGAGAAAGGAATAAAATGAAAGGTATCTAAGCTAAGAAATTAAAATAACAATCCTAACTGTAAATATGAACTATAGAGATGAACAATGAAACGTGTTCAGATTGCAAGAACTTTATATATTAATTAACTAATTGAATAACACTAACAAACTGACCTGTAGAAGCACTTCCTATTTGTTCTGTTCACAGTACTCGATTTAGTTGTTTGATGGGAGAAACCCGCACCAGATTTTCCACAAGATTCTCATAAATAGGAAGCAACAACACTCTTTGAATATGAATGACAGAACAAACAAGACATAAAACAACAACAATTTTATAGTTTACATATCATCACATTTAGATAAATCCCAGTGCGAAGATTTGTACATAACCGTTCATTTAACAAAGAAGATAAACCTTCTATTCATTAAATTCAAATAGAGTAATTGCTGTAAGTAAAATGAGATACATCCAATATGGACATAATTTAAATCATAATGCGTCAACCTGTAACAAATCTTGATATCTAAAGTAGTCAATAATTTGATTACAAATTAAGATGCACAAAAAACTTGAACAAAAGTAAGATAGATTGAAGCTAAAGCCGTACAAAAAATCCACTTTCATTCAAGTCTGTATAATCATAAGTCCATAGTCTCTATTCTCCCAACAGTGATGGGTTGTTTACAAAAAATAATAAGTATATAAAGGCCACAGGATAAGACAATCCTTGTGGAAAATATCAAAACTGTTTGCAAAAAATATGGGAACAATCTCCCAGATTCCTATTTCTACCTAAGACTAACAACCTAAACCAAAACTATGTAACAAAAAGCATGTTCTAAACTACCACAACAGATCGAATTCCCATTAAAAATTCACGTATACATGTAGATGGGCAAGAGTAAACAATTTTAGATAGTGTTTTAATTGTAAAATCAACAAAAATCCAAATTTTATGACTAGCTACAGAATCTCACGATTCTGTAGCTGGTCATATTTACAAACAAAATTGTTTTAAATTAATCCAATGATAACAGAAATGTATGTGATCTATCAAAAAAACCCTTAATTACTAATTCAAAGCAAAGAAAATCATTCACGCAAAAACAAACCAAATCTTTTATGCCAATTCAAAACTAACAGAATCGTTTTTGAATCAATTCAAACAAAACAAAACTATATTTGATTTATCCAACAAATATTTTATGCTAATTCAGAGAAAACACAAATCTTTTATGCTAATTCAAAGAAAACACAATCGGCTATTCTAATTCAAAACAAACACAATCATTCAAAAATCAATGTTGAAATAACAAACCTTGGCTGTAGGGATACGATTCGGTCAGGATAGTTTCGAGTTAACAATGGCAGTGGCTGCCTCAACATTTTTGAACACGATAGAACCCGTGGTCTTTTGCCTCTTATCGTTGGCTTGCAGTCTATCATTTTCCTTAGACAACACAGTCACTGGTCCTCCAAGGACTTAATTTTGGATTGCAACAGAGGGACATCTGTGTAGTATCGTTCGAGCCAAGAGTTGCATTGAGTGCACTATTGTTGATCGGGCCGAGTCACTACAGGTGAAGCATCTTTTAAATTACCAAGGGTTCCACTATCAAACTTGATCCCGGGGAAGTTAGGGTCATCGTTAAGGCACGGTGGGAGGTTGGACACGTAGTCATAGGGTTCAACAGAATAGAGGCCATGTGATTATGGGTACTCCTCGGTAAAAAATCGCTCAATCTCAGAATCCGAGTCTTCACTCAAAACAATTGGCTTCTAGTCTGTGTTTTGTTTGGGCTTGTTATGAGCACACCTAGATACCCATCGTGCAGCCTTCTTACCTTTGTTGTTGACATCTGTATTACCCTTGCCCTTTTTCCTTGCAGGCCTCTTAATAGTCTTATCATTTTCATTCGAGCATGGGTCAAGCAGGGTGTCGGGTAGGTCAACGCTGGGGTAGGTCGAGGGTTCGAAAACAGGTAGGAGGGTAGACGATGGCATGATAGGCCCGACAAGGGTTTCAGTGACCACGATCTTGTCCACCTGAACACATTCAGGAGTGGCAAAGCCATTCCTTAATAGGAAAGATTTCCAATAGTCATCACTTAGCCTCAAATGATGAACAACAATGATTTTGATCAAATAGTGATGGAAGAGGCTGGAGTCAGCCTTTTCCCTCTTAAATCATTTAGCCATTTTATAGATACTGCGTAGGAGGTAGTGAGGCATATTCAAAGGGAAATGCATGAAATTCATAAGCATCTGGAGATGGTAAAGAAACACTAAACCATATCTACCTTCACAAGTAACAAATTGCTTAATAATGGCCAATAAATCATGCCACCTAGACTTAAGGGCCGTGACTGGCATACCTTCATCACAACTAATAATTTTTCTCGAGGTAAATAGGAGAGGCCATGGCACTTCATCCACCTTTGAATTCTTAAACCACCTCTGCCCCTTAGCTGGAAAACCCGTGGCTAAGCTGAGGAATTCTTCGTTCAATTCGAGCTGGATGTCTCCAACTTTGGCCCTACATCCATCAAATGTGAGGGAAAACTGTTGAGTGACCGTGAGGTTGAAACCCTCGAATTTTAGGATGAACACTAACCATCCATTACTCTCCAAGTGCTTAGAAGCGTTGTCAAATAAAAAGCAGCGTTTCGACGCCATTAGGTTCTATGCGCACTACAGGGGCCATAGGAGAGAGCACGCAGTCAGCAAGGTAAATGGTGAAGGGGTTGGATAGGGTAGACACAGGACCAATTCCCACAGTTTTCTCAAAACAAACAGAGGTAGCCCAAGATGCAAGGCAGACATTTAATGCCTATACGTGTGAGGGTGGTGAAATGAAAAGAAACCATGCAAAACATTCATTTTGATATGTACAATCGACGACACCTTGGTAATTCAAATCATTCACATCACAATCCAAAGATTTTGACCCAATATCAAATAGATTACTCACATACTCATCGAAAGCCATAACATTCATAACCAAAAGATTTTGACCAAATGAAAAATCAAATAACCATTTGAAAACCATAGTGTTCATAACCAACAATTGGTCAACAATAGTATGTGTATGATTTAAAACAAAACAACATTTCGAATATAGCACCAAAGATTTGATCATAAAATTTATGCGTTGTAGGAAACCATTGCACCAATGATTTAATCAAGACACCAAAACTCATTGCATGGTGAATCTATAATTTTAAACCATATCTATAAAAATGCAAAGTAAATAAAGGTTTGGTGTTTTGACACATGTATGACCATTATTGAGTTAGAGGTGAAATGACCACATGAACAAGAGTATTCATAATAATCCAGTGACGATTTTAATTCCATCGACATGACTTGCGACTTGAGGTTTTCACGCTTGCAGTCGTGAAAATGAAAACAAAAGGCAGGTGTGTGAATGCACAAGATAATAGTGTCATTTGGTTTTAAAGATTTGCAACAAGTATTGAGGGTTCAAAACCCTTGTGTGGGAAGTTTGTAAGGAAAAGATAAAAATGCAAAATGGATGCCAACAATAGGACAGATATGGATTAAGGGCTTTGCACTGGAGAAAAAGAGAATGTTCCACTAGAGGAATCCCGACACATCTTGACATAGGGGGGATGACCCTTTCTTAGTGGAACGTTGGCCTTTGGAGGCCTAAGACGTCACCACCTTGACCATGACATCACCCAACATCATGGACATTTGGGGCAGGCAGACTAGGCAGCAGTGGCACATGTGGCAGGTTGGAGAAGCCTAGGGAGGGCTAGCATTTTTCTCAAGGATGCCCCATCTGCCCTAAAAAGGGCTAACGTCTCCCTTGGAGGGGATTTTATTCTCCTTTTAGCTTGATTTAGGATTTTAAATTGACAATTGTTAATTTTTATGCCATTATTATAGTTATTTGAATTTCATTAGATAAGAGCATAATAAGAACAATATCACTGAGAAATACACATTCACAAGAGACACAAAATTTATCCTGGGAAACCCCCTAGGGGAAGAAAACCCAGCAAAAACTTTCTTATCATAAATGGCTTATACAATGTTCAAGAGATAACTCAAACCAATACAGAAAGTCCTCCCCAAGAGTTGAGCCACCCTTCTTCTCCTCTCTCCAACTTCCAATTGCAGCTTGCCTCATAAGATAATGAGCAAGTGAAGTGTGTCTTTGAAGTGAGGCGCTAGCCTCTTATTTATATCAATCTGGCACGTAGCGCGTGTGAAGAGTCACCATCTGGCAGTAGACTACTCTCACTCTGGGTGGGTAAGCCACCTTTAATTAGTCTGGTTCTTCCATTATAGCTGTTGGGCCAACTTCTTATTCTATCCTTTGTAATTGTTCGATGACCAATCCATAAAAGGGTATTTGGTCATATACAGTCTGAGCATGAATAATCTTCAATGGGGATTAATACAATAGCACAAGCAATAATAATAATGACATGAAGTTAATCCCACAATGGGGATTTGATCCAATAACAAATAATAATAAGAATGTTCTTGATTACATTATTTCAACACTCCTTAACAAGAAAGGTATTCTTCATTAGCATCAGGAGAGAGTCATCATGTGGCATCCGGAGGATAGTATTGTCAATATCATCTTTAACAATTTTCTAGCACATTTACGAGTCATCGAGTTTTCTTCATCAAGCGAGTCATCTTCTAAAAGAATGTATCATCATCTGCATCAAACATGTATCGATTAGTGATACCTCATCGCTTAGTGATACTACATAGTAGCTCAATGTCCGCAGGTGGTTAGCCCGTGCTTCGGTGTCAGTCACATCTTGCTTCGATCTAACAACTAGGTCAAAAGCAGAGTAATATCATCAAATACCGCTTTATATCTAACAACTAGGTTAGAAGCGAGGAATTACATCGTCATGCTTTACGTCTAAAACTAGGTCAGAAGCATGACTCATGACTCTTACATTATAACAACTAGGAATGACGAGGAACACATCAACATCTCACTTTACATCTAACAAGCGAATTGAGGAAGGAATCATCGTCGTTATTCTTTACATCTAACAACTAGATTAGGAAAGCATAACTCATCTTGCTTTCACGTCTAACAAGCAGTCTAAGCAAAGGAACCTACTGACATCATGCTTTATGTCTACAACAAGCGAATTGAAGCATGACTCATCTTGCTTCGAACCTATGACTAGGTAAGAAGAAAGGAATCAATGATGCGGCTTCGTCTAACAAGCGGGTCAGAAGTCATATATTTCTTTACGTCTAACAGCAAAGTCGGAAGCAAGGATCACACAACGATCATGCTACGTCCCAACGGCCCGAGGATGTCAGAAGCGATGAATCATCTTCTTTACATCTAACAACGGTCGAAGCGGAATACATCTACTCCCTTTTCGAGGAAGGTCCTTCCGGAAAAATACCAAGCTTATCTCGAAGGTGTTAAAACTTTACATGAGATAGAGACTCAGTCAACACATCGACAACACGTTCGCTCCCGTGTTAATGTATTGGAGCTTTAAGGCCCCTCTCTATACCATGTCGCGGATGAAATGATAGCCGGTCTCTATGTGCTTCGACCTGTCATGGAACCACGATTCTATGTCATTTTAATACGGCTTTGATTATCATAGAATCGCGGTTGCTTTCATCTACAAATCAAATAGGCATGTAAGCAACTTTCAAAGCCACACTACTTCACGGATAAAGCGAGAAAATCTCGACTTGTGTACTCTTGCCCTACTGCATACGAGATCATATCGATCTAAAAGCTGAAACAACATCAGGAAGTGTTTTTTATTAAACTAGCTTCCTTCCCAATCTGCATCAATATATCCACTCGGTGTGAAGTCAGTCATCATAGCGAGACCATAATCCATTGTACCTTTAAGGTACCTCATCACATGTTTCATCCACTAAATGAACACATGCAGGATCTACCGAGGAAAGCCGACTCAAGGTGTTCGCGCAAAACATATGCAGTGCAGTGTTCATCAAATTACATGATGATCCAAATAATCTATCTGTCTGAAATTAGCATCATAAAATCGTGATGTCGATTAGCAGCTTCAACTTTGCTTCCATGGGTGTATTCATGGACTTGCATTGGTATGTTGAATCTCTTCAGATTTTGTGAGTGTACTTCCCACGTTAAGGAAGATTCTTCCCGGACTCGCCATACCTCGAGACTTAAGAAGTAATGCATTGAGCGAGTCTTTCATTTCAAATTATTGGCAAGTCTCTGTTTACATTCAACGATGAGTTTTCTTCTCCAAATTAGAATAAATCATCCACATACGATAATATATTCTGGTTCATTCTCATGATCTTGAAGTAGAGATTTGAATCTTTTTTACTCTTGGTAAAGCCTAAGTTCGTCAGAAAGCTGTCTATCTGACCATACCAAGAAACTCTGGGAGCTTGCTTCAATCATTATAAGTTTCTTCAATTAGCAAACATGAGACTTCTGTCTTCAACCTCAAATCCTTGGGGTTGCTCTATCTACTCTTCCTCTTGATGATACCATTCGGAAAAGATGTCTTCACATCCATGCGATTAATCTTCCATTTCATCTTGGTAGCAAGGCTATAATGGTTATGATCGAGAATTATCGGCCACAGGATCGAATGTCTCTTGATAGTCGATTCCTTCCTTCTAGGAGAAACCCGCGGCGACAAATATTGCTTTATATTTATCAATACTTCCATCAGCGGCATGTTTTATCTTGAAGAGCCATTTTGATGATACCACATCCTTACTTTTTTTTCCCATACATCATTCTTTATTAATAGTTAATTTATTCCTCATTCATGGCATCGACCCATTCAACCTATACGGATGGCTTCTTTAAAACATGTAGGTTCCTCATCAAGTAGATTTCACATCAAATCCATGTAAATGGAGAATGGCTTTGGTTTCTTCACATCTCTTGTGGTTCCCTACGGAACACCATACTTCTCTCATCTTGAATATCCTCTTGCCCAGCGGGCTTTCTTTTATGGGAGAAGGTCATCGAGGAGGTTCTTGAACTTCTATGATATCATGATCTTGAGTCTCCTCATCGGTATGTTACTTATGGGTCTACTGCTTGACTCCGGGAACTTCCCTCATGGATTATGTCATCTTGGGATTTCGGGGTTCCTCTTCATATACCTCCTCAGTGGCATCTTCTCGATTTATTAAGTGCAAATTCTTCATCAAAGGTCACATCGCGATTTCAATATTATGGTGGTAGGTATGTATATATTTTGAAGGCCTTGGATACCTCACCAGTGTCCTTTCAAATTTTCAACTTCTTTCCGGAGGAGCTCTAAGCTTGTTTCTTTTCTCTTTGGTATATAGATAAACCTTTGAACAACCAAATATTTTGAGATGAAGCACCCACCTAGGCTTCTTTCAGAATTGAACATTTTTTTCCGGGGTCTTGAACCCAAGTCTGATAATATGGGATAGTCTATTCTACACATAAACAACTTCCATAATTTGCCATACATAAGCACATAGGAAGATCTTGTCGTGAATCATGGTCTTCCACGGCTTTCATAATTGTTATGTTCTTCCTTTGAAGCCTACACCATTTTGTTGGGATTATAGGGAGAAGTGAGTTACCTCTTGATCGACATCTGCCAAACTTTCACAGACACTTGAGGTATGTTCTCCTCTATTATCTGACTTTGAAATCTTAATCTTTCTTTTGGAAGATTCTCTATCAAGACTTTGAATTCCTTGAATTCTTGAATGCTTCATCTTTAAGATTTTAAGAAATATATCAGTCACTACGAGAATAATCATCAATAAATGATTTCAATATGGCGGTGACTAGGTATGTAGATTTTGAAGGCCTTGGATACCTCATGATATCGCACAAATTTTCCCTTCTTTCTGGAGGGCTCTAACTTGTTTCTTTTCTCTTTTGGGTATATGAATAAAAATCTTGGACTGATAAATATTTGAGATGAAACACCTCACAGCTCTTTTAGGTGAACATTTCTTAGGGTCTTGAACAGAACCTTGTATGGGATAGTTTGTTCTGTACATAAACAACTTCCATGGTTGCTTACGCCCATAGAACATAGGAAGATCTTGATCGTGAATCATGGTCTTCCTGGCTTCCATAATTGTTTGTTCTTCCTTCGGCTACCATTTTGTTGGGGATTATAGGGAGTAGTGGATTCCCTCTTGATCCCAACATCTATATGAGGAATCTTCTGAGAGGCCTTGAGTTGTATTCTCCTCCATTGTTTGAACTGAGTATCTTAATCTTTATTTGGAAAGATTCTCTATCAGGCTTTGAATTCCTTGAATTCTTGAATACTTCATCTTTAGATTTTAAAATATATCGGGTCTTATATTGATAATCATCAATAAATGATACATAGTATACATGCAAAACATGGAGGATGATGGCATTAGGCAACACACATCTGAATGGATGAGTTCCTATGCTCAACATGCGCTTTGTTGTACCTCTTTGGAAAGGGTTCTTGATGTTCTTCCTTAAGCACGTCCATTGCATATGCTCCACGATCAACCTTGAGCTACGGTAAACTTGTTGCATATGTATGGTAGCACTGTTAGTTGATGTGAGCCTAATATTCTAGAACTTCTGTGGATTCTTCAATAGTAGGTCATGGAAACTTCATTATTACCTTCTTCTTTCCTTGATGATTGCTTCATTTATGATTTCTTCATCTTTAGCACGTTGCCTTCTGGAACCTTTGCTATAGCTTCCTCATGTGAGCTGGAGCAAGGTCAAAAAAACAATAAGCTTAAGAATAATATCCTTCTTGATAATATAAAAGCAATATACGAACAATCTCATCACAGTAGCTCCTTTGAGCTTATTACTTATAATTTAGCAAATATTAAAAGTAAGGAATACTGTCACAATCTAGGCCAACACTCTCATAGTGGTGTGACTAAGCATTCTTCAATGGAAATCACAGAAACTTCTTGTAAGAGGTTTCTCCTAGAGGAGATGGTAGTCATATCAAACAAAATGTCTGACATGTTATCAAGTATAATGCTTTCTGACGATTCGCTATCTCAACTAAAGTCGGTAAAAGCTTGTCTGTGTACCTTTGAATCTTGATTAATCGACACAGACCTTGTCCTCAAGAGTGAGTTCTTTCTTTTCTTCGAGGTCTCCTTCACTCAAGTGGCAAGTACTTTCTTCAACCTATCCTCTATACTAAGACAATACACTAACTTGACAAAGGTTAGGTTAGAGGATAATCTCTATGATCAACTTTCAAATCCTTCTAATGATTTGATCATAGCTTCAACATCTGTGCTTGAGGATAATTTCATAACAAGTAGATGCATATTAGAGATAATCACCTAGGTTGCATCATTCCTTTAGATGTGTTGGATCTTGAGATCCTTCTAGATCTATGGAAAATATCCCTTCTCGCAAATACTCTTTAGGGTTTAACCATTAACCATATGTAATTACATACCTCGGATAGCATTTGCCAGTAGTGGCTCCATCTAATGTGGTAATCATTACCAAAAATTCAAGAGTGATTAGGCTGGCTCTGGCTGGCCTGGCAGGTACTTCAAAGCTGCAAATCCTTTATAAGCTTTTAATAGTGCGAAGGCCTGTTGCAACTGCGACTTAGGGTTTTTATGAGGAAAACCTAATTTTCAAACTTCAAATTTTAAATTGATCTAGTGGATAGGTGTCTTTGCATTTTGTGAGTTAATTTGAATTGTAGTGAGAATTTGAAAATCAACTTTTACCCCTTCAAATCAGATCTGATTTATGGTGCGTGTTCTGGTTTCACAGTATACGGGTACTCTGGTATATAATTTGCCACGGTACTTTCGGCTTCCGGTTTTACGGTACTTTGTGAAACTAGGTTTCACTTTCCAAGAGATCTAATATGTGCCACTGAAAGAGTGCGCTCTAAGTGCCAAAATAATCCTTGGGGGAGGGCACAACTTCTAGGATGTTAGGGAGCTGAAAATACTCACTTTTGCAAATCCCTAATTTTGGGGAACGGTAACAGTGACGTTTTTCAACTCCCTAACCACCTAGAAATATGCTTCCTTCAGGTTGGCTACGATACCATGTTAATGTTTATGCCATTATTATAGTTTCTTTGAATTTCATTACATAAAGAGCATAATAAGAACAAGATCAGCTGAAATACACATTCACAAGAGACACAACTTATTTATCCTAGAAACCCTCGGGGGAAAACCACACCCAAATCTTCCTTATCATAAATGAAGCATACAATGTTCAGAGATAACTCAAACCAATAGAGAAAGTCCTCCCCAAGAGATCATGCACCTTCTTCTCCTCTCTCCAACTTCCAGTGCAACTTGCCTCATAAGATAATGAGCAAGTGAAGTGTGTCTTTAGTGAGGTGCTTGTACCTCTTATTTATATCATCTGGGCGTGTGAAGAGCCACCATGGTAGGGCCGACTCTCACTATGGGTGGGTAAACCCACCTTTAATTAGTTATGGTTCTTCCATTATAACTATTGGGGCTAACTTCTTATTATTCCCTTTGTAATTTTGAATTATTGTCGCAAAGGGGATTTGGTCCTTATACAATTCACAGGCTTGTGATTAATCCTCAATGGGGATTAATCAAATATAATAATAATAATAATGAGCATCATTAATCACAATGATTTAATCCAATAACAAATAATAATAAAGTATATTACATGATTACATTATTTCAACAACAATTTAATGTAAAACAATATGATTTGATATTTTTTTCCTTGTTGGCCTTTTTACCTGACCTAACATCTAAAATTGAGTCAAGGTTTTATGTAAATGGGATAATTTTCCTCTCATTTTTCATCATCACTCACACACACCCACTTGGTGAGGTGGAATTTTTCTCCCCTATCTTGGGTTATTGAAGCATTAAAGGGAGGCATCCTTGGTGAAGGAGAGACATTTTTGGCCCTATTTTGGCATTTCTCTCTTGAAGGAAGATTAATTTTAACTAGGGTTTGCATGGTTATTTCTTGATGAATTGTAAGTATTTTTTAAAATATTTTGGCATTTCTCTTGAAGGAAGGTGTTACAACTAGGGTTTGCATGGTTATTTCTTGATGAATTGTAAGTATTTTTCTGCAAAACTTCTTGAATGAATGGTTGTAGTCTAATTTCATGCATATGTTTATAAATTTTGTTGAATCAAAACCCTAGGTGACAAGCACACAAGTAGGTCCTTGTCTCATGTCCCCTGATAGAGAAATTTTCAACCATTGAAGGATAAAGAAAGAGCCTAGACATAGCTACACTCCTATTTTTTCTTCCCTTTAGCTAGTCATACCTTTACAAGATGAGAAGAAGGAGATGTCTTGAAGCCTAGGGTTTCTACACTTTAGGGATGATTTTTCTAGGGTTTACTAGTAGAGCCTTGTTGCTACAACACTTTGTCTTATCAAACCCTCTTGTCTCAGTTTATCTTTTATGCTAGCCTTTTTTCCATCTAAGGAAGGAGGAGAGAGCATGAGGCCTTGCTGTAGCAACACTGGAGTGAGCCTCTCTCCCCTAGGATTTTGATTTTGAGGCCTTGCCTTAGCAACACCTCAAAAATTCTCCCTCTTGGCATTAGTCTTTGTCTCCTTCAACTTTTGTGTCCTTCATTATTGAATCCATTAAACCCTAAGGAACTGATCCTAAGACCTCAATCATTGAAGTAGAACTTGATCTAAATACTCTCAAACACTTTGAATTTCAAACCCTAACTACACTATCCCTAGCCTAGACTAACCTACTAATCCTAGTTGATGACGTCCTCATTGGTTATTTCATATTTAATGAAGCAACTCTTTGTCTTGAGAGAAATTGAATGATGGTTTAGGCATTAATCAAATAAGGTGTTGATTGGTTACATTGAATGCTACATTGTTCCAATATTTATTGGTGAAGTGTAATAACTTTTCATTGATATTGATAAACATTGACTTCATCAAAATTTATTGTTAATTGCTTATATGTATTTATCATATAGTCTTATGAAGTACTAACCCATTGAAATATCTCACATATCAGTTTTTTGTTTCTTTGTTCCAGGAAAGTACACTTATTTGGGGGTTTTACTCCTTAAATTGGCCTTTGGCCGGATTATCTGTTTGGCTAGTGACTTGTGAAGGGGGAAAACCTTATCTTTATCTTATTAGCCTTTTTCTTCTTCAAAACCTGAGGTCACTGGGGACATATCCCCTGGGCCTAACCTCCCTAAAGAGAAATAACCATCCCATTGTGGTGACATTGGGTGGGATTGGTTCCTGTTACGCCAGTTTGGCCTTCTATCTTATACCCTTTTATCCTAGCTACAAAATGCATGATAACGGGAGGCACATCAGTTAACTCTACATGTCGATCAATATATTATTACATGATAAAGGTGTGATGACCATGGAATCAGACAACTAGATCAATATGTGTGCATGGGGAAGTTCGAAGAAGCACTCAAGAAGATCTAAGAAATGGAGAAGGATCTGAAGAGTAGATATAATAAGGAAGCAATGGACCCCATCATGATGGATGATGAACAGACCAAGGAAATCATAAGGAAAGTAGGTATGACGTGCAACGGATGACCCTACCAGTATAGGATGAATAACAAGAAGAGGGAAGTACCCGAGCGAGAGGGCTTGGACAACGATCAGGAAGAGATAGAGGATATTTGAGCCATGGGGAATATTGAGGATATATTGCATGTCACATATTATAGGAAAAACATAGGTCATGGGTTCATCACAGAATAAGATTCTCCATTCCAGATGCAAATTAGTGTGGAACCCAAAACCCCATGTGTGAATAAGACATCTAAAGAAGAAAAACTAGTGAACCAACAACTGATTAGTGGTAGAAGAATTTTTATAGGACATGAGTCAAGTAGAATAAGTGTGAGTTAAACAAGTAACAGTCAAGTATCTACACCACACAAAGATGGTAGTTTAGAAAATTTCACAATGGAAGATAAATATCCAACTATTAGGCTACCAAAGTTTCGAGGGGACGGTTCAGATGATCCAAAAAATAATTTGTTTATCTGTGAGAAGATATGGGAAGAAAAGAAGATTACATATGAAGATACAAAGGTTGCGCAATTCGAAATCACATTCAGAGACCATGCATTAGACTGGTACATGGGTCTCGTAACAATTAATCTAACAGGAACACCTACAATTGTAGCAGAGGTGGAAAGAAAGTTAATAAATGAATTTCATAAACCAAGCTCAAAGACCAATTTATTAATGAAATGATAGATATTAAGCAGAAAATAGGAGAAACAGTATGGGAAGTGAACCAGAAGTTCAAAAGGATAAAAGGTAAGTTAAATTACACTATTACTGATACACAACATAGAGATTTGTTTGTTAATTATTTGTTGCCACACTTAAAGTATCCTTTGAAACAACATAAAATTCCAAAGCTAAGATAAGCTAAGATAAGTTAGAATAAAACCAATACAATCTTACATATCCAATTGTGGAATAAATTAAATAAGATCTGAAGAACTTAACATTCCAGTTGAATCAAAATAAAGGAAAGGAGAAAAGAGAAGATGTTTGGTGTACAATGTGTAGGAAAGAAGGCCATCACAAGAATGAGTGTCCATTATTTTCACATTATATTGGACTAGGTATGCCAAACCCTTTAGTTTGAGGAGGACCATGGTGTGAGATTTACAAAACACATGGGAATGATCCCTATCACTGTCCCCTAATGTAAAAGTATCATACGATACCAAGGAGTACATTTTGTAATTTTTGCAATTCAGTTGGACATGAAGAAAAATATTGTAGAACCTTGGAGATGATGAATGAAAGGAATGCAGATACGTGCAGGGTGCAGGATGAACATGTAACATAAAAATTTTCACATCAACTCTAGTATAACAATGCGTAACAACCACAATATATTCTCGCGCAATAGTTTCAAGAACAACCATAGTATAACAATGCGCAATAGTTTGGAGCACCACCATAGCAGTGTGAAGTACCACCACATTACAATAACATGCAAACAGAATATAATGAAGGAACTCAGTATAATACACCATGTGGAGATAATCAATGAAATAGAGGAGGATTCAGAGGAGGAGGTTATGGAGGTAGAGGATTTGGAGGAGGTCAATGACCAATTGTTTGTTATAATTTTCAGAAACAAGGGAAATATGAAAGAGACTTCCCACAACCACCTACGACATGTATGCATTGTCATGCAACAGACCATGAAACAAAATATTGTCCAAAACTTTTGATAAAAATACAGGACAGGAGGGACCAAACTAATCAGAATGTGTAATGGATTGTTGTGGAAAACAAACAAGGGGATGGTAAGAAAATTGACATAGTTACTATAGGTGGAGATAATATAGGAGAATATGTAGCCAAGAAGGATCAGGACCAGTACCAGTGGGTCAAGAAGAATACAATGCCTAAATAGAAGTTTGATGCGCGCAAAGAAAAAGAGATATTCCAAGAAGCTCGACAGGAGATTTTGAAAGAAAATATTGTGTCTACTTCAGGAACAAAGCCAGTAGATGAGATACTAGTGTATTACATGCATCCATTCTTTTATCAGAACAACAAAGAAAAAAATAATGTAAGTAACTTAAGAAACATTTTATGCTCATGTGTAAAATTGTTGAGTGATAAATACTCCTTACAAGTACTGCATAATTTGTTAGAAAAGTGTAATTATGCGTAAGAAGGGGTAAATACAGTGAATCAGATCTGGAAGAAGAGAAGAACAAGTAGCGAATTCAGATTTAATGCCAACATAAGAGAATTCAATATGAGGGATATCACACTAGACTTAGGGTATGAAGTCAATGTTCTTCCAAAGAAGACGGGGGAGGCTATGGGAGAACCTCAAATGGGGTATTCACTTATTCAGTTGAAGTTGGAAAATTAGCATAGAATAGTTTCAATTGGAATATTGAAAGGAATTCCAGTAGATCTATATGGTGTGTGCACCATGGAAGCTTTGAAGTCATTGACATATTGGACAACACTTTTCCATATCCAACATTGTTGGGTTTGGATTGGGATTTTGATCACTATACTATTATCAACTTGAAGACAAGAAAGATGATATTTGAATTCGTAAAATACAGAGTTATTGCACCATTGGATCCCTCAGAAGGACAAATGTATGTGGAACCTGTGACATAAAATATTCTTACAAAAGATGTCAATCAGTTATACAGAACTACCGCATGTGAAGATGATTATATCAACCCAACTACAGATGGAATTCTTAGTTGGAGGAGTATTAGTTCTTTTACTTCAGAATTTGACACAAGACTTGAAAATTGGTAGCAATGAATACATGAATTATCTACCATGAGATGTGAAATAATGACGTGCGTGCTAAGATGGATTGGTTCAGAGGTAAGAGATCCTCCTAATTTTTATGGTATGAATAAATTAAAATCATTTTTGATGAAATTTGAACTAGAAGTAATAGAAATTCAGAGATTACAAGCATTATATATTGCTTTGAAAGCTACACTTGCAAGATGGTGGGGTGCAGACAAGGATAATATCAACAATTGGTTTTAGTGTAAAAGGTTACTGCGCATCAGATTCAACACATAACACGAGGATATATATGAGGATAAATATAATGGATTTCAAAAACCTCAATAAAATGTAGATAGATGTATGGTTCAATGGATATTTGTATCCCCAGAAAAATGGCTAGAACATTTTATTCACACATTAGAAGGCGTTCCAAGGAACTAGTACATAGAATAGGAGCATTGTTGAGAAACTGTGAACTGGGAAGAGATACAACATAATTTTGTAGTTACATTTTCCTTTGAACATGAAAGTCCATAAATAGATACAATGTTGAAGGTGGTAAGAGACATAATATTTAAAGAAATGAAATTTGAAATAGTCTCAGCATATTAGAACCAACATAGACAGACTGTCAGAAATCTAATACCTTGTTATCATGTCGCAGAAGAAGAAGATCCAACAGAAGACAATCTACACAATATATAGATCCCCTAAGTGGAAGGTGAAAGGAAAGTAGAAGGTTCCAATATAGATTCATAAGACTATGTTGCACCATTAAAGATCAAGAAGGTAAACATTGGAAATGTAGAAGAACCAAAGATGACAAGTATTGGAGATTACTGGGACAATCAAAGAATAGAAAGGATCACATAATTATTGCGCGAGTACAATGACTTATTTCCAACAACATTCTTAGAGATGAACGGATTAGTAGGAGAGTTAGGAGAGATGAATATCCTCTTGAATCCATAATCCATACCTATCAAAAAAACCCTTTTAGATTGAATCCAATATACAAATATAAAGTGAAGGTAAAAAACTAACAAAATACTAGAAGTTGGTGTTATAGAACTTGTGGAAGAATCATAATGGATCAGTCCTATGGTAGTGCAGGAAAAGAAGAAATGGGGGATTAGGATTTGTGTAGATTTGAGAAAATTGAATGATGATTTCCTACATGGATCATTTTCCTACCCCATTTACAAATGAAGTTTTGGAGAATGTAGGGGGTCAAGAAGATTATTCATTCACGGGTGGGTTTTTAGAATATCATCAGAATAGGATAGCACCTGAAGATATACATAAGACACAATTTGCTACAGAATGGGATCATTTTAGTATATAGTTATGTCGTTTGGATTGAATAATGCACCAACCATTTTTTAAAGAGTATTAGTAGCATCCTTTAAGGACTTTATTCAAGATTTTTTAGGAGTTTACTTGGATGATTGGACAATGTTCAGTTTGTTGAAGGATCGTGTTTAAGTATTAAGGTTGATGTTGGACAGATGTAGACAGTGTCATATATCATTGAATGTTATGAAATGTGTTTTCGACACACCTTTTGGTATTTTGTTAGGACATGTGGTGTGTAAACATGGTCTGTTGGTTGATCCTACTAAAATTGATGTCATAGTTAACTTACCACCACCGAAGTCAGTGTGCTAGTTGAAGGATACACTTGGTCATACAGGATATTAGAGGAAGTTCATAAGGAGATATGCACATATTATTATGGCAATGGAGAAGTTGTTGAAGATGGAAACTAAGTATCAATGGAATGATGAATTCCAACAAAGTTTGGATATTTTGAAGGAGAAGATGGTTATTGCATCGATTTTAGTGTTTCTAGACTAGGAAAAATAATTTCATGTGCATGTGGATGCATCTGCAATAGAACTAGGAGTAGTATTGACACAACCGGGAGAAGGTGATATAGATCAACCTATTACATTTGCAGGTATAAATTTATTATATTTGGAACAAAACTATAACACTATAGCAAGATAAGGATTAGATAAGGTGTATTGTTTGCAGAAATGCAGACATTACTTGTTAGGGAAACATTTAAAGATGTTTACAAATCATTCTTCTCTAAGATATTTAGTCAATAAGCCAGTGTTGGGGGGAAGGATATGCATATGGGTACTTTTATTCCAAGAAATTGATTTTGAATTTGTCTTGAAGCCTAGAATATTGAATGCAGGACCAGATCACTTAACTAGGATAACTAATGGAGACGAACCCAGTATCTTGGAAGACAACTTTCCAGATGCATAGATGTTTCCAGTACAGATAGATGATGAGTATTTTGCTGACATTATTGAGTTTTTGAGTACAGGATTTTCACCAAGGGAATTTACTACTACGCAAAAGAAACTTTGGTGGTCAGAGTTGTGGACCATTAATTGATTGCAAGTCATTTATACAAATTTGGAGTAGATAAAATCTTAAGGAGATGTGTGATGGAGCATGAAAGGAATATCATTTTAGTAGAGGCACATGAAGGGATTGTTGGAGGATAATACACAGGGAAATCTACCTCACATAAGGTATTGCACATAGGATTATGATGGCCAATAATTCACAATGATTCAAAGTAATACTGTCAGAAGTGTGATGTTTGTCAGAGAGTTGGCAAGCCATCCAGGAGGGATGATATTCCATTGAGACCTCAGGTTAATTTGTAAGTATTTTATAAGTGATAAATATATTTTGTAAGCCCAATTAATCCACCAACCAGAAGATTAGAAGCTAGATATATTATTGCAATGACATAATACTTGACCAGATGGGTTGAGTCAACACCAGTAAAATATTGCAGCCCAAAGTGCAATGTGATTTATATTTGAACATGTAGTGAAAACATTTGGATGCCCAAGAATACAATTGAGGAAATGTTTGAAGAGTTTAATATACATCATCAAAATATCATTCCTTATTACCCTCAAGAAACTGGAACAGTGGAAGCCTTTAAAAATATTTTGGAAAATTCCTTGACAAATATTTGTAATGTGAACAAAGATGATTGGGATTTGAAAGTACTAGCAGTACTATGGGATTATAGGACTACATGCAAGAAGCTAATAGGATAGACACCCTTTAGATTGGTGTATAGACAAGAAGTAGTAGTTCCCTTATATTATTTGATAACAAGTATGTTCATTGCAACAATCACATATATGATAGAAAGAGGT
>SNQJ01S0087985.1:0-10024 GCA_010110895.2 Picea sitchensis | reverse complement strand
GGAGTGAGAGAGAGGGGGGGGGAGAGAAGGGTAGAGGGAGTGTGTATTGTATGTGTCCATTGATCGGGGTTCTACCTTAGTTCTACAACAAAACCATTTTCACCATCGACCCTTCTAGTAAGCCGGAAGGTTACACCGTACACAGAGTGCAAAACAAGGTCTCACCCGAGATGGTTTATGGGTGATTCTTAGTCACATATGTCTGCAGTCATGGAAGGGATTGGGGATGTTATTTTTAGTATTGTTCCATGTTAACATGCATAACCATAATATTATTCAGATCTACTACTTTATCCATTCAATGACATACATTTTTCATCATTATACTGGTGTGCACTGTAAATAAACCCTAATATATGCATTCATATAACCATTCATTCATTATAAAGAATATAAAGAAACAAATCACAAATAAAGACATTGTTGTTACCGTGGTTCACCCCTTGGGATATGTCCAAAAATATATTTTTCTTTATTCTTTATTCTTCATGAAAATAGTGTTGTGTGCATTACAGGTGAGGATGACAAGTGTCGCACAAGCTCCATAACTAGTGACCTGACCCTCAGTTACATCTCAACATTGAATCTATCTGAGCTCCGAATCTCTCAACAATACAAAACCTCAGACTCAAAAATGACTCTCCAAAAGTAAGGACACAAAAGATAGATCAATATTATTATGATATTATTATGATATAATCTCCCAACACACCTCATACATATTCTATTTATACTACAAAATGTGGGAAAAAACCATTACATTGACAAAAAATCTAACCCTAAGTGGACTCGACTTGCCCACATTCCAACTCCATCCGTGTGGTTGGTATTCATCCTTACTTTGACTTCCTTCTTTCTCGATGCACTGATTCCTTTGGGCTTTGGTGCACTAGCCTTCTTTATTTTATGGTGCACGCTGCTTCCTTTGGTCCACTCTGTGCTTAAGTCCCAAAAATCCCTACTCCAACAGGCCCCCAACACTAACATGTGGCTCTTCTCGAGCCACTTAGACTTAGTTCACTTTCTACAATGTTACCTCTAGTGCATGAAACTTCTTTTCCAAATTTGTCACTTTCTCCTTTGCCTGCGCACTCTTTTCTGCCTGTATCTCCACATCCTACGATGTATTATGCTCTTTCAATACTTCCCTTCTTTCTGCATGTTCTTGAGCTAGTATTCCTTTTTCTGTTTGAAATTCTTCGATCATTATTTTGGTCTCTTTCTATAATGGATCCAATTGAGTCTGCCTTGCTTGTTTTTCTCCTTGTACTACCTTCATATATTCTTGTGTGTTCTTCATGTCCTACACACTCTTCATCCTTTCTAGGATATCCATTACTTTTTGCCTCTATTTTAAATCATGTACTTATGTGGTCACCTTTTCCTATCTTTGATCCAATTGTTGTATCCTCTCATCTTCTTTCAGGCTGGTCCAAATGTGCGAAGTCCTTTCATACAATTATGCAACTTATTTTACTTCCTACGCTATGCTATCTATGTGTGCAATAGCCTCCTCTCTCATTTCCCTCACTTCTAGGGGTGTGCTTGGAGTTATTTTTTCTATTAACTCTGTTATCTCATGCTTATATCTCTCCATTGTCTACACAATATTTTATATACTTTCTTCTGTTGTAACCTCCAGCTCCTACATCTAGTCTGGTATGTTTTTATATACTTCTATGAGTTTCTTCTCTAGTTTGTCTGTGCATCATTTCTTCTCCTCATTCTCCAGTGTTATTTGCTCCAAGTTACCTACAATATCGCATTAACCTCCCTATCGATTTCTAGGTTGGTAGCATCCTTCCTGGCTCTAGAATGGGCCTCTTTGTAACCCATTTAACTCCTTTATGTGTATGTGTTCCATAACAAACTCTAGATGTTATATGTCCTTCACATGTTTCTGCATTGTTTTCTCATCTACTTCCAACATTTCCTGCATGACCTTAAACCTGTCACTGTCCTTTACTACTGTCTATATTATCTCTTCCTGTTCTTTATGTACTGGTGCTTCCTGTGATTTTTCTTTCTGGTGCACTGTAGGATGATGCACTATATTCATCTTTAACATATATAGAATTTCATGCACTTCTACTATCTTCTCTATAATTTCCTCTCTATTTACTTCTGATGCAAGTATTGCATTCTCCCCTTTATCTTGGAATTTATCTGCGACGAATTATGCATAGTCTTATGTGATAGTGAGTATTAGGGGATTCTTGTATTACTTCATTTTCTTCCTTATTTATCCCTCCTATGTTCCATTCCTCTTCTTATTTGGGGTTGAGGTCTGCGCCTTAGTTTTTTTGTTTTCTATTTCTTCATCATGTACCTCATTCTTACAAGGGTTGTCTCCTTTTACCTGATCTCCATCTCCTTTCACTTCTTCCCTTGACACGGTATCTTTATTCCTTGTCTTCTTGATTGATGTGCTACTCCCTTAGGTTTGACAACACCTTGCATCCTTCCTTGTATGTTTACTAGACTTCCTATCTTCTTTGATGGACCTACTTCTACTTGTTCCTTAGGTTTTTTCCCTTTCTTCTATGTTACTGGAAATTTCCTCTGCGCAGGCTAGTCCTTCACTAACCATTCTATTTCCTCCCGCGTTGTGAAATACCTCATTTCTATCCATTTCTTCTTTGGATCTCTTCTGGACTGAATCGACATGTGGTGTCTTGAAGCCTGAAAGTTAAAAATTCCTTTGTTTTCCTTGACTAATTTAATTGGGATTCTCCACATGTTAGTTATCTTTTGCTACATATATTCTAGGAACATTTCAAACACTACATTGTTTGCTTGTTTATTCTTAGTGTATTTTTCCTACCATAAGATTGTATATCGCGTTACACAACATTTCCCTCTTCTGTCCAGAAAGGATGTGAATTTGGGTTCCTATTATCCTACCAATGCTACTAATATCAATATCCAATAATAATGGAATTTTGTCCCATTATCATGTGCATCCCTATAGTCTATCAAAAGTTGGTTCAATAAATAGGGATCCCACCTTAATATTATACCCTTTACGCACTACACAGTTGCTGCTATGACTCCTTCCATGGCCTCTTCCTTTCTACACTTTCTCAAGAGTTTACATGCCATAAGCATCATGGAAAACCTTGTCGCATGATCGTTGATATCCTACTATTCCCCCATTTCCTTTGTCTATCTCGAACTGTGCTTTAACTTCTTCTACAATCTCCTTGTCCCTTCCTTTGTTCTCCAAGTAATCCAATGGTTTTACGCCATTGGTTGGAAACCCTATGATTTTTTCTATGAGGTTTGCATCTATATGGATCAACCTATCCATCCACAAGATACCTCCATGTACCCTTTCCAATAGTTGTTTCATACAATTTCCCACATCCCTACCTCTTTTGAAATGCGGTATTTCTAGAAAATTCATAATACCCGAAGTATATAATCTTGTGATCCATTGCATGGGCTCAAAAATTGGATTTCGTTAGGGTCCTACCTCCTCCTTGTTCTCTAAATAGATTTCTTGTGCAAATTCAGGAAAATTTGTCATGTTAGTTACATCATGATCTTCATACTTCAACTTTTCCACTTTTCCTAGCATATCTTCAACTACAATTACGACATATGGGATATGAGTTAGAATGATCTCCACTGAGGTTTTTTTACTTGGAGCTCCTGGTGTTTTCCTTTTCTGGCCCGCGATTGGGTTTTCTTCTGCAAGTTCTTTCTTAGCTTCTTCTTATTATTCACCCTTTGTTTCTTGTTGTATTGTAATGTCTTCGACCATGAATTCTTCTACGAAGAATTCTTGTTTAGGGTCCCATTCCTCTGTTTTTCCATCTCCTCCACTCCTGCAGAGTTTTCTGAATTAGGTTTTTCTCCACTATTGTGGTTTTCTTATTTTTATTGTCTTATTCTCTAATCCACTTCCATCTCTTATGTGGATGATTTTTCTTCTTCTACCCTTGTTGGACTGGTGGATTCAACCTCCAACATTGTAACATCCTCCACCTCCATGATATTTTCCAGTTCTACTATTTTTTCCTTTTTCTTCCCTGTCTGTCTAGTCACCCTTGTGAATCATTCAGGCCGCCAACTTTGAGAGGTGAAATCTTGTTTTATTTGGATGTGAATTATTATATCTATTGATCAATTACCCTCTACTTCCACTTCTTCAGTTCTCTATTGCTAAAAAAATTCCAAGTGTTGAACTTTTTTTATCTTTTCCCTTTTTATAGTTGTGCTTATTAATTTTTTCTTCCTTTTTCCAGTCTTTTTCCATTTTCCCTGCGTGTTGTGTTTTCCTTTTTTTGGCACAGTGTTTATCCTCTCTGTTTTATTTTTCCTATGCGCAGTATCTTCATTTCTCATCGACTTGACTTTCTTTTTGTTGTGCACTATGTACTTTTTTTTTTGTTTTTTCTTTGTTTTTCTAGTTTTTTCTTCCTTTTTCTTATTCTAAATCCTACTATTTACAATATTTCCAAGTCTAATTGTTATGCTACAACTACTAAGGGTTAGTGGGTGGACTATCCCTATACAATTTCAGTCGAATATAACTTCCTTTCATGTTAATTCTTGCAGTTGTACAACACCTCCATCTGTGAAAAACTTTATCTGATATGGCCCTAGCCAATGCATTCTAAGCTTCCCTAGGTGTTTCAAATACTTGTTTTCATAGAGGAGAACCAAATATCCTTCCTTAAAACTCTTCTTCTTGATGTGTATTTCATGCCATACTTTATCCTTTTCTTTATGTATCTCCTGACGGAAACCTGTTATGATTTTGTCCTCTTCTAATTCAATCAGTTGATTCAATCTTTCCTACATTGTACCTCTTTCTATCATATATGTGATTGTTGCAATGAACATACTTGTTATCAAATAATATAAGGGAACTACTACTTCTTGTCTATACACCAATCTAAAGGGTGTCTATCCTATTAGCTTCTTGCATGTAGTCCTATAATCCCATAGTACTGCTAGTACTTTCAAATCCCAATCATCTTTGTTCACATTACAAATATTTGTCAAGGAATTTTCCAAAATATTTTTAAAGGCTTCCACTGTTCCAGTTTCTTGAGGGTAATAAGGAATGATA
Organism: Picea sitchensis; assembly: GCA_010110895.2. Lineage (NCBI taxonomy): Eukaryota > Viridiplantae > Streptophyta > Pinopsida > Pinales > Pinaceae > Picea > Picea sitchensis. The sequence continues at coordinate 4,944 of SNQJ01S0087985.1, read as the reverse complement.
TTTTGATGATGTATATTAAACTCTTCAAACATTTCCTCAATTGTATTCTTGGGCATCCAAATGTTTTCACTACATGTTCAAATATAAATCACATTGCACTTTGGGCTGCAATATTTTACTGGTGTTGACTCAACCCATCTGGTCAAGTATTATGTCATTGCAATAATATATCTAGCTTCTAATCTTCTGGTTGGTGGATTAATTGGGCTTACAAAATATATTTATCACTTATAAAATACTTACAAATTAACCTGAGGTCTCAATGGAATATCATCCCTCCTGGATGGCTTGCCAACTCTCTGACAAACATCACACTTCTGACAGTATTACTTTGAATCATTGTGAATTATTGGCCATCATAATCCTATGTGCAATACCTTATGTGAGGTAGATTTCCCTGTGTATTATCCTCCAACAATCCCTTCATGTGCCTCTACTAAAATGATATTCCTTTCATGCTCCATCACACATCTCCTTAAGATTTTATCTACTCCAAATTTGTATAAATGACTTGCAATCAATTAATGGTCCACAACTCTGACCACCAAAGTTTCTTTTGCGTAGTAGTAAATTCCCTTGGTGAAAATCCTGTACTCAAAAACTCAATAATGTCAGCAAAATACTCATCATCTATCTGTACTGGAAACATCTATGCATCTGGAAAGTTGTCTTCCAAGATACTGGGTTCGTCTCCATTAGTTATCCTAGTTAAGTGATCTGGTCCTGCATTCAATATTCTAGGCTTCAAGACAAATTCAAAATCAATTTCTTGGAATAAAAGTACCCATATGCATATCCTTCCCCCCAACACTGGCTTATTGACTAAATATCTTAGAGAAGAATGATTTGTAAACATCTTTAAATGTTTCCCTAACAAGTAATGTCTGCATTTCTGCAAACAATACACCTTATCTAATCCTTATCTTGCTATAGTGTTATAGTTTTGTTCCAAATATAATAAATTTATACCTGCAAATGTAATAGGTTGATCTATATCACCTTCTCCCGGTTGTGTCAATACTACTCCTAGTTCTATTGCAGATGCATCCACATGCACATGAAATTATTTTTCCTAGTCTAGAAACACTAAAATCGATGCAATAACCATCTTCTCCTTCAAAATATCCAAACTTTGTTGGAATTCATCATTCCATTGATACTTAGTTTCCATCTTCAACAACTTCTCCATTGCCATAATAATATGTGCATATCTCCTTATGAACTTCCTCTAATATCCTGTATGACCAAGTGTATCCTTCAACTAGCACACTGACTTCGGTGGTGGTAAGTTAACTATGACATCAATTTTAGTAGGATCAACCAACAGACCATGTTTACACACCACATGTCCTAACAAAATACCAAAAGGTGTGTCGAAAACACATTTCATAACATTCAATGATATATGACACTGTCTACATCTGTCCAACATCAACCTTAATACTTAAACACGATCCTTCAACAAACTGAACATTGTCCAATCATCCAAGTAAACTCCTAAAAAATCTTGAATAAAGTCCTTAAAGGATGCTACTAATACTCTTTAAAAAATGGTTGGTGCATTATTCAATCCAAACGACATAACTATATACTAAAATGATCCCATTCTGTAGCAAATTGTGTCTTATGTATATCTTCAGGTGCTATCCTATTCTGATGATATTCTAAAAACCCACCCGTGAATGAATAATCTTCTTGACCCCCTACATTCTCCAAAACTTCATTTGTAAATGGGGTAGGAAAATGATCCATGTAGGAAATCATCATTCAATTTTCTCAAATCTACACAAATCCTAATCCCCCATTTCTTCTTTTCCTGCACTACCATAGGACTGATCCATTATGATTCTTCCACAAGTTCTATAACACCAACTTCTAGTATTTTGTTAGTTTTTTACCTTCACTTTATATTTGTATATTGGATTCAATCTAAAAGGGTTTTTTTGATAGGTATGGATTATGGATTCAAGAGGATATTCATCTCTCCTAACTCTCCTACTAATCCGTTCATCTCTAAGAATGTTGTTGGAAATAAGTCATTGTACTCGCGCAATAATTATGTGATCCTTTCTATTCTTTGATTGTCCCAGTAATCTCCAATACTTGTCATCTTTGGTTCTTCTACATTTCCAATGTTTACCTTCTTGATCTTTAATGGTGCAACATAGTCTTATGAATCTATATTGGAACCTTCTACTTTCCTTTCACCTTCCACTTAGGGGATCTATATATTGTGTAGATTGTCTTCTGTTGGATCTTCTTCTTCTGCGACATGATAACAAGGTATTAGATTTCTGACAGTCTGTCTATGTTGGTTCTAATATGCTGAGACTATTTCAAATTTCATTTCTTTAAATATTATGTCTCTTACCACCTTCAACATTGTATCTATTTATGGACTTTCATGTTCAAAGGAAAATGTAACTACAAAATTATGTTGTATCTCTTCCCAGTTCACAGTTTCTCAACAATGCTCCTATTCTATGTACTAGTTCCTTGGAACGCCTTCTAATGTGTGAATAAAATGTTCTAGCCATTTTTCTGGGGATACAAATATCCATTGAACCATACATCTATCTACATTTTATTGAGGTTTTTGAAATCCATTATATTTATCCTCATATATATCCTCGTGTTATGTGTTGAATCTGATGCGCAGTAACCTTTTACACTAAAACCAATTGTTGATATTATCCTTGTCTGCACCCCACCATCTTGCAAGTGTAGCTTTCAAAGCAATATATAATGCTTGTAATCTCTGAATTTCTATTACTTCTAGTTCAAATTTCATCAAAAATGATTTTAATTTATTCATACCATAAAAATTAGGAGGATCTCTTACCTCTGAACCAATCCATCTTAGCACGCACGTCATTATTTCACATCTCATGGTAGATAATTCATGTATTCATTGCTACCAATTTTCAAGTCTTGTGTCAAATTCTGAAGTAAAAGAACTAATACTCCTCCAACTAAGAATTCCATCTGTAGTTGGGTTGATATAATCATCTTCACATGCGGTAGTTCTGTATAACTGATTGACATCTTTTGTAAGAATATTTTATGTCACAGGTTCCACATACATTTGTCCTTCTGAGGGATCCAATGGTGCAATAACTCTGTATTTTACGAATTCAAATATCATCTTTCTTGTCTTCAAGTTGATAATAGTATAGTGATCAAAATCCCAATCCAAACCCAACAATGTTGGATATGGAAAAGTGTTGTCCAATATGTCAATGACTTCAAAGCTTCCATGGTGCACACACCATATAGATCTACTGGAATTCCTTTCAATATTCCAATTGAAACTATTCTATGCTAATTTTCCAACTTCAACTGAATAAGTGAATACCCCATTTGAGGTTCTCCCATAGCCTCCCCCGTCTTCTTTGGAAGAACATTGACTTCATACCCTAAGTCTAGTGTGATATCCCTCATATTGAATTCTCTTATGTTGGCATTAAATCTGAATTCGCTACTTGTTCTTCTCTTCTTCCAGATCTGATTCACTGTATTTACCCCTTCTTACGCATAATTACACTTTTCTAACAAATTATGCAGTACTTGTAAGGAGTATTTATCACTCAACAATTTTACACATGAGCATAAAATGTTTCTTAAGTTACTTACATTATTTTTTTCTTTGTTGTTCTGATAAAAGAATGGATGCATGTAATACACTAGTATCTCATCTACTGGCTTTGTTCCTGAAGTAGACACAATATTTTCTTTCAAAATCTCCTGTCGAGCTTCTTGGAATATCTCTTTTTCTTTGCGCGCATCAAACTTCTATTTAGGCATTGTATTCTTCTTGACCCACTGGTACTGGTCCTGATCCTTCTTGGCTACATATTCTCCTATATTATCTCCACCTATAGTAACTATGTCAATTTTCTTACCATCCCCTTGTTTGTTTTCCACAACAATCCATTACACATTCTGATTAGTTTGGTCCCTCCTGTCCTGTATTTTTATCAAAAGTTTTGGACAATATTTTGTTTCATGGTCTGTTGCATGACAATGCATACATGTCGTAGGTGGTTGTGGGAAGTCTCTTTCATATTTCCCTTGTTTCTGAAAATTATAACAAACAATTGGTCATTGACCTCCTCCAAATCCTCTACCTCCATAACCTCCTCCTCTGAATCCTCCTCTATTTCATTGATTATCTCCACATGGTGTATTATACTGAGTTCCTTCATTATATTCTGTTTGCATGTTATTGTAATGTGGTGGTACTTCACACTGCTATGGTGGTGCTCCAAACTATTGCGCATTGTTATACTATGGTTGTTCTTGAAACTATTGCGCGAGAATATATTGTGGTTGTTACGCATTGTTATACTAGAGTTGATGTGAAAATTTTTATGTTACATGTTCATCCTGCACCCTGCACGTATCTGCATTCCTTTCATTCATCATCTCCAAGGTTCTACAATATTTTTCTTCATGTCCAACTGAATTGCAAAAATTACAAAATGTACTCCTTGGTATCGTATGATACTTTTACATTAGGGGACAGTGATAGGGATCATTCCCATGTGTTTTGTAAATCTCACACCATGGTCCTCCTCAAACTAAAGGGTTTGGCATACCTAGTCCAATATAATGTGAAAATAATGGACACTCATTCTTGTGATGGCCTTCTTTCCTACACATTGTACACCAAACATCTTCTCTTTTCTCCTTTCCTTTATTTTGATTCAACTGGAATGTTAAGTTCTTCAGATCTTATTTAATTTATTCCACAATTGGATATGTAAGATTGTATTGGTTTTATTCTAACTTATCTTAGCTTATCTTAGCTTTGGAATTTTATGTTGTTTCAAAGGATACTTTAAGTGTGGCAACAAATAATTAACAAACAAATCTCTATGTTGTGTATCAGTAATAGTGTAATTTAACTTACCTTTTATCCTTTTGAACTTCTGGTTCACTTCC
>SNQJ01S0087984.1:49472-62138 GCA_010110895.2 Picea sitchensis | reverse complement strand
GCGGATGTAAGAAGACCTAATAGAAGCTTCCGCTTCTAGAAGGATCTTCCTCTAGATGCTTCTTTTTAGTATAAATAGGAGTTGAGGGTATGAGAACCCTAGCTTGGATATTATTGTAATAGAGCGCTGCTCGATTGGAGGTTCCCCCCTCGAAGAGGCCTGTGAACATTGCTATATGATTCAAAGTGCTATTTCTGTTGCTATTTCGTGAATCATTTCTGTGTATTGTGAAGATTATGCTGGATATTTTACTGTTATCCTGTTATTTCTAGCATTTCGTTTCTGTTCTGCATATTTTATATATCTGGTATCTTGCAAAACAATTTTTTTTTTTTTAATTCAATTACAAAAACAATAATAAAATTCTCTTTGAATGGGTATGGATATTGTTAGTCATTTACCTGCTTCGAGGCTGGTGCCTTCCCACGATCACCCAGCGACAATATAAGAAGCATTACATATTAAAATGTTACATTATAATATGAGAAGCATGAGGTATTAAAATGAATGTTAAAGATAAAAAATAAGTTGTCTAAAAACATAAATATGTTGTAAACGTGAAAAAAAAAGGTTAAAAATGCATGAAACCGAGGCATGCTAAAACATACACGCTCAGGTATTAACACACCTGCAATTTGAGTGATTCAAGTTTCTAAGGATGAATTAGATTATTTTACACCTATCTAAATATTTATTGTTGTGTTTGTGAACATAAAATTGGCTAATGTGTAAAAGAGGCAAAATCTACCTTGTAAATTGAGAGACCAAATAAGAAGAAAGTGCCCTAATGGTAATGCATGCCCATGCTTCTATATAGCTCCAAATTTAGTCATCTAAGTTTTGGGGTGAATTTAATAACATTATGAATCTATCTATATCATCCAGAGTGCATTTTCAAATGAAAAAGGACTTCTACCTGGATGGATGGATGGATTCAAAAGAACAATACAATAAAACATACAAGGTATTCTTATTATAGCTTCATAAAACACTTAGGACAAATTCATGCTTAATGCATTCAACTATATCATAATATCACTTAGGTAAAAATTAATGTACATAGAAAATTAATCAGAAAAATATTTCCTTAGGAATTTGGGTGGGCACCACTCGATTCGCCTTGTCTTCCCAATGGTAATTTAGCAAATTGACACAATATTTTCCAATCTTTGCCCATTAGATACTTATGATCATTCAAGTTTCTTACTACCTCATCCAAATTAATGTATTTATCATAAACTAGGGGAGGTAATTTCCTGAAAATCATTTTCAGATTGTGCAACAACTCAAAATCCTTTGCCAACAATTCTACTACATCTTGCCCCTTCAAAGTTCCATCAAGATTTTCGAACTTACTATCATTGTTCCTCTTGTCTTCTAATAGCTTCTGATAAGTTTTCATTGGATAAAAATCCCCATTTTCATTCTAGAATGATGGTAATCCATGCTTGATGACATCACTAAAAATATTTCTTTAAAGTAGAGATTTCCCTCATAACCTCATGACACTTAGTTTTCACACTTTTCAGCAATATCCTTTTTGTAACGACTCTTTTAGCATCCATTACGATGCTAGTTTTGTCATTGAATTGCAAATCCTTCAACTCCTCTTTAGTTCCATTGTTAAAGAACTTTATTATATCAACTGCAAAATCAAGTTTATTCTCCAACTCATTTGTTGTTCCTTTTATGTCTTTTAAGACTATGGTGTTAAATCAAGCTCATCCTACACCAGGGTGAAATAAAACTAATCCTTAAAATTTTTGTTATCTATATCGTCCCAAATGATATCCCTATCTCCTTTCATAGCTGGTCTCCGTGTCACCCTTGCCTTCATTATGTTTTCTTCCTTATGATCTTCCTCTTTAGCATCATTGATTTGTTCCAAACACAACTCTCTACTCTTCACCTGATATTCTAGTTCTTCTACCTTGGCATGTCTTTGTTTGAGTTGGCTTGTCACAATGTACAAACCGATCTCCTTCACACTCAAATCAACCATGACTTTTGATAACCCCTCTGTTGGGTCTAATGGAGCAATTTGCACTGTAGTTGACCTGGCTACCTGCAATCGTTGAGTTTGCTCTACTTACAAGGTTTCAATTTTAGCTTGTAGTCATTCTACGATCTTTCTAATTTCCAATAAATGATGGCAAATATGCTCCTTTTCCTCATGACTAGCCTGCAACTTTGGGGTCTGAACATGCAGTACATCAAGAACATTTAGCTTTTTCTTGAGGATATTAATCTCGTTATCCTTCTCTTTTATTAGGTCTCCTACAACATTCGTATTTGTAGGATTTTCTCATAGGGAAATAATCTTCCTCTCCAAATCATTAATTTGAATTATATTGGCTTTAGTGGCCACCCTCTCCTATGTCAACTTCTTCGCTATTTTTCTTACCATATTTTTCATCTTCCTCTCACTGGTAGAGGATTGCAAGACCCCTCTATACATCATATCACTTGTTTATTGGTGCAATTCAATCATATCCACAGGGTGGATATATCAAAGCTTTACTCTCATTTGAGTCGCTTTATTATCCACAAGAAAAAGAGAATTAGTACCTTTGACTCTAGTACAACCAAATTGAATTTATCCTGCTGGTAATCCACAACAGATAGTAATTTTGTTTGAGCCATGTTTTTTCCCCAAGCCTGAGGATGCATTTCCTTTTTCACCCCTTGATTTTTTCTCTTTATATCCAAACACTGTGAAAAGAGTGAGGGCTAGTTATTAGAGGTTCCTTAAGCTCTAGAGGTGTTTGAAAATTTTGGTGTTGACAATAGAGTTGAACTGAGATGCTCAATAGTGATAGCAGGTCCCTTTGAGGTTGAACTAGCTTCCCCTGATCCTTGTCTCATTTCAATATACCCTTCCCTTCTCATGTAAACTCATCTAAGAACCCCTCTAAGTTTAATTCTTCATCGCCTTTAGTCTTTTTGCTTAGCTGCTCAAATAATTGATCATCAATATCCATTTCAGAATGCATGTCTAAAAATGTCCTCTTTCCAAGATGTAATTCTTGTTTATGAGAAGTTTGAATTACATTGGATTGGTCCATTGACTTAGTGGTAGTTTGATTTTGAGCCTCTGCCTCTAGAATATGCTTAACGTCTTCCCATGAATATAGGTTATCAATTCTTTCCACGATAGGATTTGGTAGATGCTTGTACATGGGCCTTCTGACTGCAATCACACCATGTGGGTCATACACCCATTTACTTCTTTTTTGAAAATCCAACTGTTGTAGCCTTTCTTTTGTAACATCTACACAAGTTACACAAGTTCTAAGCTTGACTAAGAAAGGGCTAACCTCTTGAGGAAACTTGAAAGTGATGGCCTGCTTATGCTGGGAAAAATGAAATTGATCTGGAATGAGCCTTTATCTGAAGTATTCCAAAGAAAATAGTCTTGGATTTAGGAAAATTGGCAGCTTGTATGGATCCCATTCAAAACCATATACTCTAGTGATGGTGTGATCCTCAGTTAGGTACCAATCTCCTATGTGGTATCTTTTCTCAGCTACAATATCTTTTTAAACCATGAAACATCCTATGAGGTGTTGATGAAAAGATATGTAATTATCTTACTCAAGCATTTTCAGATCTTACTTGAATAAAGCAAGATAGATGAGAATATCACCCTATGTTTATAGCCATAAACAATTGTTTCCTAATCCACAAGTATTGGTTACAAGGGCTTAGGATGATTTTTTTTATAAATGAAAGATTGCTGAAAAATTCAATGTTTATGTAATTTTATGAATATAACAGATGCAGAAATAAATGTAGAGAGAGAAGTAAAAAATACCAAGTCAATAATCAACACAGATGAGACATAAAGAAATTTCTCATTTCATTCCAATTTATCGAAGAATCATCCTCTTTACAAAATTCCCTGAGGAAGTTTGGACCAAAGTCAAGCTTAGATGTCCCCAATGAAAACCATACAAAAGGACTTCTGACAGAAAGTAAAAAAGATGGACTTTAAAAGATGGATCAACTTGCCACAGATTGCTACCCACTCGACTCTGCAATATATCCTTTATCAATCGTGAAATTTAATTCACAAACAGACAAGTCTACACAGACTATCAAAGATAGATCAACACCTTTGAAAAAAAAGTGTCTGAATGATGTAATTCAACCTTGAATCTTGTTGTCTACAATAGGACCCTACTATCATAAAAGAGAATTAGGCTTTCAATGAATTAAAGAATGAATAAAACTGAATTATCTCAATAAAACTCAAGAGTAGACCTTAGTATGTTTTCTCCTTCTATTCTCCTCTTGTTCCTCCTTCTCTTTTTACCTTTAAGCAATCAGAATTATGTTGAAGTAGTTAAACTACCTCTTTAGTTAAGTTAACTAAAACTCAACCAACTTTTTAGTTTAGGGGGAAAATTAATAAAATAATAATAAGGGTCTTTAATAAATAATAGCTAGTAGGTGGGACCCCTTGTGACTCCCTTTAGTTTCTTTAACAAGCATAAGCACAACTAGTTAATCAATCAAACACATCCCTCCTTGTGGCTCCTATCATCACTCTCATAATTTGAAAATTAATATCAATGATATTTGAAACCATATCCAACAATATAATATCCAACATATTAAAAAAATAGTCTATTTTCCAAAACTTCAGAAGTCAATTGTTCTCAACAATCAATAAATAAAAACACTAAAAAACCATACTTTACACTATGGGAGGAAATTTTCCCCTTGTTGATGATGTCTCCTTTTGATTTCTCTAAATTTGCATTAGGATGTGTGGAGCCTTTAGGCCTGATCTCACTGATAACATGAGAGCAATCATCTCTCAAATGCATGCAGGATGAAATAGATTTGGTAGAGTCATTTGAGGGAGAGGAGGGGGCAACAACAACTTTTCCTTTATCAGGAGCATGGTGGGCTTCAGTTTTTAACCTTTTTCTTGTGTGGAAAGACTGTATTGGTGAGTGTGTAGGAACAACTTGGACAATTTGGTCAACCGATGGAGGAGGAGCAGATAGAGACAAATTGGGCCAGCCATGATGTTGGGATACTATCGGGTGGATAATCTCTTTCCATCCATCATTTTTCAGGGACTTCAGGTTTTAATGAGACATGAGGGGGAACTGGGATACCAGGGACATGTGGGGCTTGGAAAGGAGGCCTTTATGGCCTATGTTTGACCACTCCTTGTCCAATCCAGTTAAAAAATCCATCTTGAAATAGCTGGCTCAACTCTTGTGAGTCTGCATCAAAATGTATAGAAAACCTTGGCCTTCTAGGGCCCTTGTTCCAATTTCCTCTTCCCCTATTACCCCGACCATGGATACCTCTACTAAAGAAGCTCATTCATGTATGCATTAATTGTTAGCAACTATTTTCTTCAACAGACCATACATGACATCTCTTTAAATATGAAACAAATTTTAGCTCAACAACACATTAGACTCATGCAATCCAATCCATAAAATCGTTTAATACTTGTTAATGAGTAGGGGGTGAATAAGGGTTCTGGGATATATGAGGGATTATATTGAGTGAAAAGTGGTAAAATAAAGGGGGGTAGATCATGATTACTGTTCAACAAATAATCAAACAATCAACTGTATTGTAATAACAAAACATATCAACTGTAACTCATCTGTGTGCCATCCTTCAACTGCTATAATACAAATTTTTCATTTAACTATAATGTAATTTTAAGAACAGGGAGTGAATAGTGAATCTGGGAAGGTGAGGGGACTTGTAATGTGCGGAAAAGTGAGAGAATGGCAGGGAAATAATGAATATTGTTCATAAAAAAATCAAGTAATCAATAAACATAACTCTGTACTCAATACAAAAAATACCAACACCAATTCAATAATTACTGTGTATCAAAACTATTCAATGTTCAACATTGAAATTCTTCAAAACTTCTCAATTAGAACAATCTGCAATTATACTCATAATTGAAACAAATTTCAACAGTCCTGTTAAGAGAATGCTTGGTCTTTAATTTCTTTCCTTTCCTTTTAAGAATAGAAAGAAAACACACAACACCATTTCTCCACCTCTATCCATAATACATCGCTATAAAAATATCATACATTGTCCATAAATTCACAATCGGCCAATTAAAACATATGCACAGGTCCCTTTCCAATTTGAACAGACTTCTAAAACATGAATAATTCCATACACTCTTCATCATATCAACCAATAATTTTTTGTAACGGAACCACAATCAACATAACCTCGAGTTTCATCACTGTCAATGCAACCATTCATAATAGTCACGATGATTCCATAATAGATAACAGTGAACATAATGAAATACACACAGTTACCAATTCCATAGTTTCCTATAATCCTGATCGGGCCTAGTGAATACACACAAGAGTCTCCAATTTGCAATCAACACCCTACTGTAGAACACAGTGATTCAAAGTATAACAAAAAAGAGCTAGCCCATTGATTGCATATTATTACTCATTCCCGATCACAACCTTCAACCAATTTAATCATATAAAAATGAGATAGGTACTCGATGCAAACTTCCATAACCACTTCCCTTGATAAATCAATCTTCGACAACCAAGAGATGCTCAACAGGAGCAAGAAAATTTGGGGATTTTTAAAATTGGGCTTTGTCACAGCAAATACAAAGAGGTAATCAAGAGTGCCCTCAGTCATCAATAACACAAAGAACTGGAGGTCCTGAGAAACATATCGACCATAGGCAAAGACCCTTCGATACAAGAATAGTAGAAACCACAAGGTTCCTTATAACTCCTGGTTTGGGCAATGGCACAACAATTAGCCACAGAGGAAACAACAACGGGTAGGGTAGAAAAACGATGCACATAGTGCGTCTTGCATTTGCATAGGAGAAGAAAATGTCCACTAGATAGTGACAGTTACCCAGAACACACATAGGTATAACCTTTGTCTATTCCTTAAGAGCCGAATCATTTGATAACAATGCCAATGAGGAAGCATAATCGGAGACAAAATTTATATCACCCAACAACCATAAAGTATATACATCGATGTTATGGCCACCCTAAGACCAACTTCCAAGATACTTTGATGCCAAGACCATGTGAATAATCCCACACCTATGACTTTGGAAAAAATAAAGCAACCGAATGTCTGTCTGAGCGTGACTGGACAGGGTTACCCTCATAACTGTGAGGAAGCATCCAAAAAGAATACACAGAGTGAAACCCTCGACCATTAAAACACAGAGCGATAGTACCCATATTCAATTAAAAATCTATAGATACCCACCACGATTTTAACCAACAGAGAAACCAACTAATGCACAACTTAACCAAAACCAATTCTTTTACCTGCAAATCAAACAATTACACAGTCATTCCAGAGAGAAAAACCATGCATTTACACAGTTGCAATTCTCAGGAAAACACAACCCAAGCATTACTGAGCCATTGTTCATTCATACATAGAGAATAATTCATGGATGGGGTGAAAAAGAACCATACCTGAAACCAAGAGCTTAAAAAGGCGAGATGACCGAGCGTTTTGTTCTGAAGCCTGAATTACAAAGCTTAACCACCAGCAGACCAAAATGCAAAAAGAACCATACTAGGGTGACAACCTGATGGGGGGAATATGGACCAAGGTGCATTTACTGCACGTCACTTCCATTTCTTCCATTCAATTCAGAAGTACAAGACAACCAACACTCACCATATCATTTAAACCATATAATCAATTTCCAAACCATTGAAATCTGTGACCACATTCCTTGCCAAATGCGCCATCCAAAACATTCACGTTAACCTTTGCCAAGTCCTTATGTCATACCATATGCATTGCCATATCATGTGCGCCCACAATAACTCAAATACAAATCACATAGCCACTAACCAACCATTTAATAGTTAGGACTAACACTAACATTTTTTACATTTTCAATATCCATAACTTCTAACATAGCATAAACATAGATCCTTTCTTTTAGGATTTTTTTCCATAATTTTCTTGTCTTTGTTTTGGTTATGTCATCACTAACATATTTCTTGTGTATGTGTAGCCAGGTAATAAATCATGGTGACATGGTTAAACATAGCAACTGTAAATATATGCCAATCATAACATAAAAATAAAGCTTTAAATAACAGAACATCCCATAAAATGCATCATCCACTTGTTACTATATCCAAAATGAAACCAAGACTGCATTATCAACCATATAGGACCCTGTAAGAAGCATCGAAACAACAACAAAAAATGTGTGATATGACTATCTCCGAGCCTCCAGTCTACAAGGGGGTCCCACCTACTAGTATTATGTTATTAGCATAGTTTAAATAATAGGGATTTAGCAATACTTTGCGGGCGAAATTCTTCGTTGCGATTTTAATCTTCAACAAACTGGAAACTCCACAGGGAAATCTGTTTCCAACAGATTAAGAACTCAAAATGTATGGTTTCGGAGACCAAGTAACATCATATCAAGAAGTTATAAATCATAATGATTATGCAACAGGGGGAAGTGAGCGGATTTACTGGATAAATGACCGGGAATTTGGGAATAACTCATGGAAAGTGTTAAGTATGAGGGGGTTTATCCCTATGAGAATAATCATTCAACCAGAATTTTCTCTTTACTTCAAGGAGAAAAGTTTTCTGGACTTTCTTTTTTGAATATCAAAATGGACGAAGAAATGGAAAGCAGAAGCGGGGTGTAACCAACTATCTCATAAGACAGTAGGATAACAAATTCAATGATTCTTTCAGGGGGGAACATCATAACATCCATGTAAGCTTGATTGTTATTGACTAACCATACTTTGCAGGAGTGTTGCTGTGGCATAACTGATCCAACATTTTATTCTTGACCAAAAATTGAAATCAAAAGAAAAACAGAAAGAAATGTCATAATAGAAATGAAACTGCAAAATTGAAAACAACAGAAATGCAAACAACAAAAGGAAAACTACTAAAATGAAATCATAATTGAAAATTGTTTTAAAAGAAAAATTGAAAAGGTAGTAATGAAAACTACTAAAATGAAAACATAACTAAACTACTAATATACATGACAATCCAAACAACATTAACTCTTCAAGTTGGTTCCACGTAGTGTTTTAAGTGAGAACCATTAGTGTTGTAGGAAAACAATCGCTCTTGTAAATATTTTAGAATGTAAGAGTTTGTACCCAGTATAAAAGCGATCTTGAAAGGACCCAACCATAAATTTTGAAACTTTGAGTGTCTTCCCCTATCAACATGAGATGAATCCCACAACAATACTTTCTCACCGAATTTAAATTTGACAGTCTTGTTGAAATACTTCTTAACAGTTTGTTGTCTCCTTTTTATATTACCCAAGGAAAATGTACTTTTCTCCTCTAAAGCCAAGATTGCGTTCATCCTTTGTGAAACATAAGAAAAAATTAATTCTTCGATCTATAGCATTAACCTTAAGGAGGAAAGTTCCAGCTCAGTAGGAAGAATGGCTTCTTGACCATAAACAAGCTGGAAAGGAGTGCAACCAGTGCTCACCTTGGTGGTGGTTCGATCTTCCCAAAGGGCGTAAGTGAGGAGAGTGTGCCATTGACGAGGATTATCTTCAATAAGCATTTTGATAATTCACACCAGATTCTTATTGGTAGACTCGGTTTGCCCATTTACTTGGGGATAATAAGTTGATGAGGTGAAATGTTTAACCCCCAACTTAGCTAAAAATTGAGTCAGCTTAGCAGAAATAAAAGCGGGACCATTATCTGTAATAGTTTCCAAAGGAAGACCAAATCTGGAAAAGATGTTATTTTCAAGGAAATAAATCACCTGATCATCTATCGAATGTTTAAGCGAGACAACTTCAGCCCATTTTGTAAAATAGTCTGTGGTTGTCAAAATAAAAATTTGTCCTACTGAAGATAGAATATTAATAGGACCAATAAAATCCAATCCCCACTTTGAAAAAGGAAAATCCGGGAGGACAGGTTGTAACAGCATGGTTGAAAGGCGGTCTTTCCCAGCAAATTTCTGGCACTTGTCACAAGATCTCGAAAAAACATAAGAGTCATGAAATATTGAAGGCCAATAGTATCCTTTTCTAATAATCTTAAAAGAAGTGGTTTTAGCAGAAAAATGACCTCCTATGTGAATAACGGAATTTGAAGAACCACGAGTTTCTTGCAATAGTTTTTGTGCTTCCTCATCGTTTACACAACGAAGCAACATACCATCGACAAATCTTCTAAACACGAAGTATCCTATAATGACGTATCTAGCAGATTCGAGACAAAGCCTTCTTCTTTGGTGAGTGTCTAAGTTATCTGGACATCTTTGATTTTTCAAATAGTAAACCAAATTTTTGTACCAAGTATGTTCAGAAACATGAAGGATTTTATTATCAATGTAGAATAGAGCTGATAGGGAACTATCATGTTCATCAATTTCTTCACTAGTTTCAACATGCTGAGCTAAGTGAAGGGATAAGTCTCATCCCTTGATGGTGTTAGAAGTCATGATAGTTAAATCATGCTCTTGGATCTTGGAAAGCCAATGTGCAAGCTTCCCTGAAAGATAAGTCTGCGAGAGAAAAAACTTGACAGTGGGTAAAGGGACTTTTACCAACATTTGCTTACCTAAGATGAAGTGGAGAAACTTTTCAACAAATTTAACAAGAGTGAAAGCATGTTTTTCAATAAAAGAATATTTAAATTCATCATCAGACAAGATTTGACTCATGTAAGACACTGGTTTTTCATTACCTTGGTCATAACCTTGGATGAGGATAGGAGAATCTGCTTCCTCTGTGGCATTAGTATATACCATAAATTCTTTCTCAAAATCCGGCTTCGCCAAAACCGGTGCGGAACTGATTACTTTCTTGATCCCTACAAAAGAATTTTTGACATCATTTGTCCAAGAAAAATAATGATCTTTCTTAAGATGATTATGAATCGGTTTGACCATTACAACAAAATCAGGAACAAACCTATGGATGAAGTTAATAACACCCATAAAATCTTGAACCTCCTTCTTGGAAGTAGGAGCAGGGAGATTAAGGATATCATCGATCCTTTCAGGATTAATTCTTATTCCTGAATCAAAGACAATGTGTCCAAGGAGCTTGCCCTTGGTAATGCTGAAAATAGACTTAGAAGGGTTTAGAGAAATGCCAAATTTCCTGCATCGCATGATAACTTTTTTAAGATGACCAAAATGATCCGATCAATTTTTAGAATACATAGTTAAGTCATCAAGATAGATTTGAATAATCTTGCCAATCAAATCGTCAAAATATATTTTCATAGCTCTTTGAAAAGTGGCACCTACATTAGATAATCCAAAAGGCATACATTCATAAGCAAAAGTGCCCCAACGAGTAATAAAGGTGGTTTTATATTTATCTTCCCTTTTTACCTTGATTTGATTGTAACCAGAGAAACCGTCAGGTAAGGACATCATCTGCGATCCTGCAACATGCTGCAAAATCATTTCCATATTAGGGAGAGGAAAGTGATCTTTTATGCTATCTCAATTCAATGTGCAGAAATCTACTCATAATCTAATATGACCAGTTGTTTTCCGAACGGGAATCAAATTAGAAACCCATTCTGAATACTTAACCAAACAGATAATTCCAGCCTTCAAGATTTTTTCCAATTCCTTTCGAATAGTTGCTTCTAGTGCAAGGTTGATAGGTCTTTGTTTTTGCCTAACTAGTTTTATGCCCTCCTTGATAGGAATGACATGTTGTGTAAGAGCAGGATCAAAACCACTAATATCCTCATAAGACCAAGAAAAACATCTTGAAATTCACCAAGCAGTCTGTAAAAATTCATTTTTTCTTCATCAGAACATTGGGAACCTATTTTAACATTCTTTGGAGATTCAGGTGTTCCAATGTTCAAGGAGATGGTTTCACCCAACTTCCTTTTCGACCCCTCTACTTTATGTTTCTATTTATTGCCTACATCACTCAATGAAAATGAACTCTCTATAGGAGTCAAGCCCTTAGGAATCTTGTTATCTTCCATTGATATAATTTCCTTAGGCTTATAAGGTTCATTTTGAATGAAAGCACAGATGCTCTCATCACTACTAAAGACCTTCCATGATTCTATATTTTCAGGGATGTCTGGATGATATATAAATTGAAAAGTACAATCAGGTCTTTGAGGCAAAAGTTGTCGATTAGGAGAGGCTGCAAAAATAGCTAACCGATCAGCCATTGAGTTCAATTCCCTCTTAACATGAGTAATGTTGAAAGATAGTAGGTTTGATATAAGTGCCCAAACATTTTGGGTGTAGCGTTTCATCAACTTTTTTCTAGGGGAATATATCTTACGTACAAGGTTCACAACAAGCTCGGAATCCCCAAAAATTGTAAGGTAACCACAACCCTTATTATAGGCATTTTCAATGCCTAATAGTAAAGCTTCAAATTCAGTGACATTCAAGGATGATTTTAGGGGCTAAATTTCGCTCATGGGCTAATTTTCCATGGTTTTTCCAAAAACGATATTCACTATTTCAAAAATGATTTGCCCAAATTCTATAGGATAAAATTATTTTATCTTAAAAATTGCCAAAATTTTATAAAAACTATATAAAATACTTAGAAATTTGAATATTTTTACAAAAATATCGCCAAACATTTATAGTTGACATATGAAGGATTAGTAAGATTCGCCAAGGTTTCTA
>SNQJ01S0087984.1:8960-42190 GCA_010110895.2 Picea sitchensis | reverse complement strand
TATACTTCCTAGTCTCCTATATATACCAAGGAGACATTTTCATTTTGAATGATATTGTACTTGAACATTTAAGTGGGGTAAAAGGAGGTTGCCCCCTCGAAGAGGCTTATTATCTGAAATTATCTCTTTTTCAAGGCATTGAGTACTTTTTCTGAGTTTTTTCTATGCTATATTGATATTTGGTTCTTATGTCACGTTAACCCTTTCCAAGTCCTTATGTCATACCATATACATTGGCATATCATATGCACCCAAAATATCTCAAATGCAAATCACATAGCCACTAACCAACCATTTAATAGTTATGGCTAACACTAACACGTTTTACATTTTCAATTGCCATAACTTCTAACATAGCATAAACATGGATCCTTTCTTTTAGGATTTTTTTCCCATAAATTTATTCTCTTTGTTTTGGTTATGTCATCACTAACATATTTCTTGTGTATGTGTAGCAAGGTAATAAATCACGGTGACATGATTAAACATAGAAACTATAAATATATGCCAATTATAACATAAAAATAAAGCTTTAAATAGCAGAACATCCCATAAAATGCATCATCCACTTGTTACTATATCCAAAATGAAACCAAGACTGCATTATCAACCATATAGGACCCTATAAGCAGCATCGAAACAACAACAAAAATGTGTGATATGACTATCTTCGAGCCTCCAGTCTACAAGGGGGTCCCACCTACTAGTATTATATTATTAGTATAGTTTAATTAATAGGGCATTAGCAATAATTTGTGGGAGAAATTCCTCGTTGCGATTTTAATCATCAACAAGAGGTTGAGTTCCATGGAGCATAATGTAGCATGAAATTATGAAATTGTTTACATAAAGGTTGAAACCTTTATTCTGGTCACGTTTCCTCACCTCCTCATTCCACTCAATTAATGACTTGGTTTTACCTGAATCATCCTTTGTTTTGATCCCAAATCTCTAAAAAAAGGAAGAATTATTGAATTATATGAGGTGCACCAAGTAGGATTGTTACCTAAAAGATTTAGTTATGTGGAAATTTGACAATTGGAAGTTTATGACATTTTGTAGGAACTGACAATAATATATCCAAAACCATGAGACAATTTAATATATCCAACTTTAACAATTTGACACTTTGGTTTTACAATGCAATTCTTAGCCTTTATGCACACCAGGTAGGCTTATGTCTCAAAATGCCAATATACGTTTATAGACAGGTGTGAAATCACAAACTACAACTTATGCAAGATGAACCACCAAAGTTGGCTCAAATTTCAGATTAGGTTGTGCATTTGAGGTTGAGGCAATTTTCCATTCAAATCTACATGAAATCCTAATAATAGGTGCATGAAAGCAACCTCTCTTTTTCTTCAATTGAACTTTATATGCATAGGTAAATTTATGACTCATGTAACTCCATCTTAAAATTTATAACACAACTTTTGGAGCTACAAAGAAGCTTGGGTGTGCATTTTCATTTAGTCACTTAGTACAATTTATACCTTGCAAATTACAAGGAAAATTTTGCCTCTTTTGCACAACCACGCTTTTTAAAATTGTAATTGCAAAATAAACAACATGAGTAGGTCTACTATTATAAACCACATCCCCAACAACTGGAACAACTCAAATATAAGGTATAATACAACATTGAGTTACTTTTTTACAAACAATTTTTGCATTTCCAGGGTTTTACTATGCATCTCTTGCCTATTTTTGCACAGAAGAGTCTTTTATGACTCTTAATGCAAAACTGACCTTGGTTTAACTCCTAACCTACCATCCTCTGATTCATCAAAATGCCATGAATCTTTGTGCATAGAAATAATCTTTTTTGGAGTGTAAATGCACTACTAATTGTACATATACGTTATACATATTGGAATGATCAATTTAAAACTTAAATACTAAATTATTGATCATTGACCAACTTTGGTTGTGCAATTTAATCTAGTCAACTTTAACAATAAGGCACTTTGGTTTTATAATGCAATTTTTATATTTTATGCACACCAGGTAGGTTTATGTCTCAAAATGCCAATACAAGTTTATAGACAGGTGTAAAATCACAAACTACATCTTATGCAAGATGAACCACCAAAGTCGATTCAAATTTAAGACTAGGGTGTGCATTTGAGGCCGACACAATTTTCCCCTCAAATTTACATGAAATCCCAATAATAGGTGCATGAAAGCAACCTCTCTTGTTCTTCAATCGAACTTTAGATGCATAGGTAAATTTACCATTTATGTAACTCCATCTTACAACTTATAAAACAACTTTTGGAGCTACAAGGAAGCTTGGGTGTGAATTTTCATTTAGTCACTTAGTACAATTTATACCTTGCAAATTACAAGGAAAACTTTGCCTCTTTTTCACAACCACTCTTTTTAAACTTGCAATTGAAAAATAAACAACATGATCAGGTCTACTATGATAAACCACATCCCCATCAACTCACACAACTCAAATCTAAGGTATAATACGACATTGAGTTACTTTTTACAAATCGTTTTTGCATTTCCAGGGTTTTACTATGCATCTCTAACATATTTTTGCACAAAAGAGTCTGTTATGATTCTTAATGAAAAATTGACCTTGGTTTCTCTCCTAACTCACCATCCTATGATTCATCAATATTCCATGAATCTTTGTGCATAGAAATAATCTTTTTTGGAGTGTAAATGCACTACTAATTGTACAAACCGGTAATACATATTGGAATGATCAATTTACAACTTAAATCCTAAATTATTGATCCTTAACCAACTTTGGGTGTGTAGTTTAATATAGCCAACTTTAACAATTTGGCATTTTGGTTTTATAATGCAATTCTTAGCCTTTATGCACACCAGGTAGGCGTATGTCTCAAAATGTCAATATAAGTGTATAGACAGGTGTGAAATCACAAACTACAACTAATGCAAAATGAACCACCAAAGTTGGCTCAAATTTGAGACTAGGTTGTGCATTTGAAGTTGAGGCAGTTTTCCCTTCAAATTTACATAAAATCCCATTAATACGTGCATGAAAGCAACCTCTCATGTTCTTCAATTGAACTTTAGAAGCATAGGTAAATTTACCATTTATGTAACTCCATATTAAAACTTATAAAACAACTTTTGGAGCTACATGGAAGCTTAGGCGTGCATTTTCATTTAGTCACTAGTACAGTTTATACCTTGCAAATTACAAGACAAACTTTTCCTATTTTGCAAAACCACCCTTTTTAAACTTGCAATTACAGAATAAACAACAAGAGAAGGTCTACTATGATAAACCACATCGCTGACAACTGGCACAACTCAAATCTAAGGTATAATACAACATTGGGTTACTTTTTACAAACAATTTTTGCATTTCTAGGGTTTTACTATGCATCTCTTGCCTATTTTTTCATAGAAGAGTCTTTTATGACTCTTAATGAAAAACTCGCATTTGGTTTCTATCCTAACCCACGATCCTCTGAGTCATCAAAATTCCATGAATCTTTGTGCATTGAAATCATCCTTTTTGGAGTGTAAAAACACTACTAATTGTTCATACACGTTATGCATATTGGAATGATCAATTTAAAACTTAAATCCTAAATTATTGATCCTTAGCCAACTTTGGCATGCAATTTAATATAACCAACTTTGCTTGTTCATGAGATTAAGGACCATACTCCTATAGATTTGATACTCTTACATCTTTTTTGATGAATGGATTTTTGGTCTTGTTTTAATTTTTGTTTATGTAAAGTTAAAGGGAGTTTGTCTCATGGTTTTGTCTCAGCATCAATATGAAGTTGTGAAACTATTTGTTTAAAGAGTGACCTGTATAAGGATGATTGTTAGATTCACAGTCATAAGCATAGGCTATAATATTATATGATAGAGGCAATCTATAAAGACAATGGCTACTAACATTAAAATTAGAAGGGATCTCATCAATGTGTATGTCGCTTCCACTAGAAATATCAATACGATGATTTTTGTCTCATAAAACAAACATGAAATATAAATATTTCTTGTAGGTAGATTCAGACATTATTAAAGAGATTAGATAAAGATTACTTAAAGATTGCAGATAATCACTAAATATCACAACAAGCATAACATATAAGACAAGTATAAGTCAAAAACATTATAGATCTTCCATTAATTCCTCATAAATATAGAAGGATCTTTACATGACAGACATCACAGATATAATCTTTATTACAAAACTGGGAAAATTGTAACACAAATTCTACAACTTTATCCTCGACAAATATTCCTTCCGAGGAATCTCTAACAAGTTTTTCCTTTGACATATCTCTACTTACAACCTTTTATATTATGTTCCCCATGTGGACCACCGTGACCCATAGATCACTTACATAAGTGGATCATAACTAACTTTACATGTATTCATAGGTCCTCGAGCCAATTTTTGCAACCTTATATATTATGTTCCCCATGGGGACCACCATGATCCATATATTTCTTACATAAGTGGATCATAACTAAGTTTACATGTATTCATAGGTCCATAAGCCAGTTGTTACAACTTTGAGGCAATGCTTAGTACTTGAGGCACACTCCGTCCTGTTTTATCCTATCATCCGCTGCAATAGATACAAAGAAGGGTGTTTTATCCAATCACCAGAGTCACACTATGGGGGGGGGGTACTGAAGCAGCTTGCAGTGCCAATGAGTTCAAAAATTGGTAGGGCACCGAAGGGTCTAATGGAAGATACAAAATGTGGTATGGATATGGAGGGTGCACCACTAGGTGGGAAGAGAGTAGAGGAAGTATTGGGGACAATCTTGAGGCAGAATATTATGGTGGGGATGGATAGGATTGATACAAAAAAGGCATATGTTTACCAATTTTTATGGTCTTGTTGCTAAGCAACTATCGCGGTATCCTATACCTGGGTCAAACACCTTTAATGCCCATTTGGCCGGACCAACCCAAGCATATTATTTATGGTGAACTACTTTGTCTCCCATATCCTTATATTATTGTATTCCCTTGAAACTATTGGAATCATTGATTCCTCCCCTCAATACATACCCCATTTACTTTGGTCCTCCCACTGCTGCTCGAGACTCCCCCATTCTATGTTTTGCGACCTCCTAAACTATCAACATTGATGTGACATAATTCTTATTGATTGGTGGAACCATCCACATATGGGTGCAATATTGTGACCTCTAAGACGAACACCTGAATCCTTCCCAAGTTCCCCCCATGGTGGCATAATCTAAACATTCTACATTTAATTGTCATTTTTCACTTGAATCTAATGATCTAAATCTAGGAAAAATAACAAGTTTATGTTGTTTAACTTGCATTTTTGAATGCATAAATGGATTCATCATCTTGAGAAACCCTTGGGGCACTCTAGAGGCAGCGCAGGCATAATTAGCCCACGTCGAACATTTTTATCTCCCATAGCAGGCATAATTAACATCTCGATCGAGATAACGTAGGCATAGTTAGCTCGCTCTAGACATTTTTATCCCTCATAGCAGGGATATTTGACATCTCGATCGAGACAACACGGGAATAATAATCCGGTGACAAACATTTTTATCCCCCTAGCTGGCATAATTAAGGCCCAATTAGGTCCCAAATGCACCCATGAGACAAAATTTGCTAACATGGTAGTGCCATGGGGCAATGGTGGTCACAATAGTGATGTCACTGGTCTTGAAAATCGTCGTATATGAGTTGGATGCCCAATGAATACTAAACTACATCATAGGTTCGATGAACATTGGGGGACGAAGAAAAAAATATAACGAAATTTTGAGAATTAGTGGGTAATGTATGATGATAAGGTCGATTTTGTCTATAACATAGGAACACCTCGTCAGACTTTGACACCATATGTAGTAGTGAAAGAACGAGAATCATCGATCAACACACAAGTGGTATTTAATCTCAGTCGTGATTTTCGTAGGTCCCTCTTAGGTGAGGCAAAAAGGGTGAAGTGACGTGACCTTGATGAGGGTGCTAGCATGGAAACCAGTACATCCTGAGAGGTGATGTGTATCAACAGAGGAATGGTCGATGGGAAAATATTGGGCCCTAAGGGAATGGAAGTCCTTAAGTTTTTCTTTAAAACGTAACTGTAAAATTTACATGTCGAAAGATCCTAGTCCTTCATCGAAAGATGGTGGATAAAGGTCCATAGTGAGGATAGGAAGGTGTGCCGACGATGAGAGGGTCATGAGGTTAAATGACAATTGTTGATCAATGAAGAGGCGAGATGAGATCCCAGTCATGGAAATATGTGGACCCCACCTGTTGACCTTGGAAGAGGTTAAAGTAGCAGACATTATCCATCACAGGAGTCAGAGGCACTGACGTAATTGGAGTCGTAGACGTTGAAGATCGAGAGCTGTCAAATATAGAATTGTACCGCCAAAGACTTGATCATTGAAACTTGTTGCTTGGGCTAAATCATAATTCCTGTGGAGTAGAACCCTGACAATGACGAAGGTCAACCCCAATAATCAGAGTCATTACCCTGGAAAGACCGATGGGCCAGGTATCAGGTGCCAGGCCATATTTTAATTCAGTTCCAGGTCGGATTGTACAAATTATAGGATTCCATGAGGATGCCATGTTGCAGTAAGACAAATTTGAAATATGTAAGCCCAATAACTTCAGAAGACTGTAACTTTCGGCATAGGGCTCACTTTTGAGCATGGGTACAGTTGTTGGAAATCGCTCGATGAAAAAAATTAATCTAAAAGACTTAGAGACATATTAGAATTGAATTCGAGGAGAAGGGAATTTAGACACCCCACCAACCTACATGAGGGTCAGGTGGTCGGGTGTGTTACATAGTCGTATAATGGAAAATTTCAAACTCTAGGCTTGAATGGGTCACCAAGACCGCTTAAAATTATCTAGGAAAGGTTTTATTATGCCAAGAATGCATGTTGTGATGTTGATAAATGTAATGGATAACAATGTTTCATTGTTTCAGCACGTAGGAAGTACTAAACAGGAAGGCCAGTGGAAGTCAATGTGTTGATTAAGGTTGGTTGTCATTGATGTCAACCCTTGAAGAAAGACCCGTAGCACAAAGGTTTGGGTAATGGACCCAATAGTGTTTGATGTAAATATGACTCATTATTATTTTGTCATGGTTGATAAGAAGTAAATATGGATTTATTATTTTGTCATGGTTGATAAGAAGTAAATATGGATGAACTCCAAAGTGGTCCCCTTATATGAAAGCCCTCACTGAAGACGCTTTGTGGAGTAAGAGAAACCATGCTTAATTCTCAGGGAATAATGAGATGAAGGAAAGTGAATTGTCAGGAAAAAAATATCCTAGATGGATAGTTATTATCAAGGTTACTTGGTGGTATGTGGAACGTCACATAGTTCCCCACGGTTAGAGAGATATAATATGAGAAGTTGGAGACCCAAGTTTGGGTAATGGATCCAAGTTTGTTTGATGGGTAAATAATATGAGTTATGATACATTTTCAGATAATACTATTCTATATGGATAGTACATGTCATGCCATTTCTGGTGGCATGTAGAACGCCACATAACTCCCTCACGGTTTGAGAGTTATGGCCTTAATGGGTTGGAGGACCCCTCATATGTCATCTAGAAGCCCCAAAGGTCAAAGTAATCAAAGTGGTTTAAGAGATTTTAAAAGGTAAATAATAAAGTGAAGTGATGAGTGTATTATAACTAAAGTGAATACAAAATAAACTATTTCAATAATAATTTTAATGGAGAAATTAGAAGTGGATCCAACCCCTAAAATAAGGAAAGGGGCCAAGTGACCTAGAAGATGTTTTAAGGAAGCTACTTGAGAGTATAAATAAGAGGTAAGACTCTCTCATTTGAAACACACCCTGAGCATTGAATATCTATAGGTGTCTGAGGTATGGGCCAAAATGATATATAAGCCTAAATTCGGAGGAAAGTGAAGAAAAGAAGGCCGAAATGTAAGGAAGGATAAATTCTTTATGATGTTTCTAATGTTATTTAAAAATCATCTCACCATTTTCGCTATAAATTTTTTCTATAATGATTCAGATCCTAAAATTGATATGAAAGTGAGAAAAACTATCCAAGTATCTATGAGCAACATTCAGCTTGTGGGTCGTTGTATTTTGGGAGTTAAGATCATGGAAAATAGGTTTGCACCAAATTCCTAAAACTAGTCAAAATCAGTGTTTCTGCAAAACGGCCATAACTTCTATTTACAGATCCAAATTCAGTGAGGACCAAATTTGTTGGTTAGGGTACCATATGTCGTATTCTGTGTAATGGGGCATATCATTTATCAAATATTTTGTGCAAGCACACTCTACAAGTTCGCTCTAGAATAAGCTAGAATTAAGCAAGGTATGCTGCCAGCTCTTAACTCCTTTTCGAGAGGTTCCAAGTAGTTCCACTTGGAGGAATTGCATAAAACACACCTAATAACATTGTGTATTAGTTTCATATCTTTATACAATATGGGTTCAAAGTTATGATTACTCTGCAGTCATGACTAATCCAAAAACTAGGCACGTGAGACTAAAAGAAAAGTTTGATGAAAAATGATAGTATCTGTTTTTAAAGTTAAGGAAGGCTTGCAGAATTGTGATCATATACACCGTGCCCATTACAGAGCTACAAATCGATTTGGATGATGAAATTGATGAGGGCTTTGGTTGTGGCACATGTTGAGTGGGCCATATTGAGACAAGTAGTTGATGAGTTGACACATACATGAAGTGTATAGTTGATAATGTTGGTACATATTGATGATTCATAGTTGATGAGTAGTTGACACATGATTGGAACATACTTGGTACATGGTTGATGCACTTTTTATGGTACGTATTGATTATTGGTTGGTGCATGGTTGATGCACTTGTTTATGGTACGTGTTGATTACGTGTTGGTGCATGGTTGATGCACTCTATTTATGGTACAAAGTTGATTACGTGCCGATGCATGGCTGATGCATGGTTCGAGTTTATTAGTACAAGTTTATAGAGGTATATATAATAGTGATAGTGTGACAAGTATTCCATCATCTCACCTCTACTTCGGTGGTAGGATCTGGCAAGGGACAGTGGGAGGTATCCACCTTCCCAGCTTGTAGCCGAGAACATCATTGTAGCCCTTCCTCGGTTGTGCGCCAGATTTGGGTTGTAGATTCCCTTAGGTTGTAGCCTCGAGAAACTAGGGGTTGGAGCCTCCTTCCGCCTGTACTGAAAAACAAAGGAAGTTGGTGCTTCCAACTAATGTAATTCTTCAAGACATATAAGAAAAGCATTCAAGTGGTTTTCTCCGGATTTGGTTTTCCACGTGAAACACTGGCGTATTGTGTATGTGTTTGATTGTTTATTTATTAATTAACGCTCATTATTGATAATAATTCTACATTGATATAACATTTGAAGAATAGGATTATAATTACGTTATTACCTATTCACCCCCTAATCCAACAATGGTGAAATTCAACATGGAAGAAACATCACACTTCAAAGATGAGGAATTAGATGGTCAGAGGGACATATAAACCCATCTAGATTTAGTAGCCACTATCAAAGGCCTGAAGGTAGATAACGAGAGGCTCATGAGAGCCCAGGCTAAGAAGGCAGATCTGAAAGCATTACTACCGCATATCTGTATGAGATTCAAAAGCATCTGCAACAAGGCACAATAATGTAGAGTAGCAACAATTAGAGAGGTTGAAAACCCCTTTGAATGCCCAAAAGCATGGATTTTCCCATAGTGATGTGAGAAAGAGTTCTTCCAAGGAAAGGCATCAGAATGTTAAGAAGAGTAAATTTGGTGCAAGTATTTCCATGGAGTCATCCAATAGGAATATTTCTTCCAAGGAGTTGTCTAACGATGACACCGAATATAGTATTCCAAGGAAAAAGTAGAGACGCTAGATAAGCCACCTACCTTTGAGGGAGAAATCAAGAAAGGAGAAGAAGTCAAGGGTTGGTTGTTGGGTTTGAAGAAGTAATTTCGTGCACATAACTATTTCTTTGAGAATACCAAGGCAAGGATTGCAATCTTCAACTTGAATAGAGGAGCTTCCATATGGTGGGAAGATCTCAAGGAGATCAAAGGATTGAAGGAAAGCAAACTAACCTGGAAGTAGTTTGAGAATTACTTTAGAAAGGAATACCTATCAGAGAAATACTATGAATACAAGAGCAAAGAATTCCATGAGCATAAGTTAATAACTTACCATAGATTCCTATGCCAAGAGATTCATGGACACCTTATCTTCTGTAGATCTCCCACCTCTAAGCTGCAAGAAGCTAGAGATTTGGTTAAGGTATCCCTACTCAAACAGAAAGGGACCACAACACCTTTATCTTCAGGACTTTACCCCTCTACAAGTGCTAGCCGTAGATTTGGTTAAGGTGTCCCCTCGCCGCATTTAAAGGGACTACAACACCTTTGTTCTGTGAGGTTTCACCTCCGCAAGTGTGTTAGCCGTGGATTGGATTAAGGGTTCCTACCGAGAAAGGAAAGAACCAATATCCCGTTCACTATAGACTTTCCTTGGTGTTAGCCGTAAGTCGGGTTAGAGATCCCTTTTCAGAAGGAAGGGAATCAGATTGTCCTGTTCTCTATAGACCTCAACTTCACAAGTGTGCTACTAAAATGGTAAGGCTCAAGGTTCTTGCTTAAACAAAGGAACTAAGTGCCTTGGTTTCGGTTAGATAGAGTTTATTGTTTTCTCAGACATTGTCTTCATGAAAGAGTGTTAATAATGAAGTCTCTATTTGAGAGTAGGGTCCGTTTCCATTGCAAGACGCTTGTTCTTACCCATTGCAATGTTATTTTAAAATGTAATCCATGATTCTTAATTTGAACTATAAAGAATTGCAATAGGGAGATTGCTTTCTTTGTGATTTGATCCTAGCTCGCTCATTCCAAAGAAGTATAGATAGAATAATTCTTCTTTACTACAACACTAAGTGCTTTGAGCATATATAGTGCGGGGCTACCTTTGAAACAAAAGACTTTCCTCGGTTGATAATTTATGTTTCACTTGGTTGTTTAAAATTAATTCAAGTACTATAGTGACCAACATTTTGGCCGCTGCTCTGGGAAGATAGCTATAGATTTCTCAGAAGCATTTGTGATTTTCTTTCTTTAGTTAAAAAGAATGCATGAAAGACCCCAAAACCCCAAAGATACTAACCTACAGTGGCAAAGGAAAGGAAAAAGGAGGAAGAAAACTTTCATTGATGACATTACATCCAAGTCCACCGGCCTAACAACCAAAGCTTCAAAAGATTCCCAGCCTTCATTTCAGGCAATTTTTGGAACAGTGGAAAGAAGTTTGGAGTCCCGAGACAAATTCAAAAGCCAGAAGGAGATATTGAGGACGAGCAAGTGCGTGCCAGGGAAACGTATTTAAGAAAATATGGATGAGTTTTAATGAGCCGATTGCATCAAGAGCTGGTAGATCCCCGGCGAGAGGTAAAAGATGAAAACTCTTTTCTACATTAGGATTTCTATTGGTGATTTCCTCTAGAGGAACAACCCCCCATGAAAAATATTCCACTCTCAAGATTGCCAAATTATGGGCTATCAATGAGGATCCCTGAAGGAATTTCGCACGAAGTTTGATATATTGTGTAGAAGCTATGATTACACTTCTAATGCTCAAACTAAAGCTATTTCCAGCAACACTAAAAGGGAATGCACTAAGATGGTTTATGAGCCTTGGAGAACACGAATCACATCATGGGACCACAAACAGTAGAAATCAACAAGTACCGTGACTACACCGCAACAAGAGAAAAGAAGGAGGAGTTATTTAAAATGATGCAGTAAGAAGATGAGAATCTAGAAGACTTTGCAGAGAGTTTCAATACAATCTACAAAGCATCTAGTCATCCCGGAAAAGTAAGGATATTCTCAAAACTATTTTGTTAAAAGGAGTAAGGGATGATTCTCTATATACTTAACATGCTTGAAAAATGGGACATATCTAAAGAACCATATGATGAAATTGTCAACTTATGCAAAAGATGTCTGTTGTGGGGACGCAAGAACATCAAATATCGTGGACACTAAGACTTCTTGAATCCAAAAATCAGCTAATGGAGGAGCAACAAGAGCATATAGGTAATTTGTTTGAAGGCTTCAAGACTGAAATGCTGAGGTCTTTTGCCTCGCAAATGGATACCCTACAGATTAAGTTAGAAAAACAGCGTAGCGTATGTTCTTGTCTATCTTTTGTCCTTAATGTAGAGATAAGCACCCAAAAGAGAATGTCCATCGGACAGAAAACCTATCTGCACTATTTGTGACAAAGATCATGATACTTGGTAAAGATGGACAATTCTTTACCAAGTATTAAGGCAAAGATTGCAACTAACTAATTTAAGAAGCCGGTCGCTCTATATGATGACTCAAAGGAGACAATGACAAACTACTTAGGACAAGGTATGAACTCTAACATGCCATTTAATCGTTGGAATAATTATTCTCGCTTATAATCAAATGAGTTACCCCTTCAATCGACATGCACATACAACCAAATGAACTACCCATCCATGCAACAAACTTACCCACCCATGCAACAAACGCACCCACCCACACAACAAAATAACCCACCCTTTGTTGATCCCTCCACATGGACCCCTTGGCCTCCACAACAACAACAACCTTATCAAAATCGTGGAATCAAAATTGGAGAGGACGTAAATGCCCCTTTCAAAAATCATCAATTACCCTCAACTCCCACAACCACTCTCCCTGCCAACAGGTACTCCTCCAATAACCAAACAATAAGACCCCAGCCCACTGCATAACCTAACCCCAACCCAAATAATAAAGTCGTCCAATGCATTGATGTTTATAACCAGCCCACACTTTTCCTCCTCCCCGCACAATGTAATGATATACATCTTCGATCCGAGAGAATAGTGGAACCAACCATAGCCGAGTGTTACTTCCTCCCCTGACAAAGAGGAAACACAGAGCATGATGCACCTGAAAAGACACAATCATCCTCCAACAATGTCAAACAGCACCATTTCCTGAGCTTCTAACCTTGACCAAAACGCCTCAACCGCCAAATTTCTTTAATCTTTTAGGGGAACCACAGAATTTATATGTTAAAAATCCCCTCTTACAAGCACTCCACTCCATCGCACCTATCTATGCGCGTGCGTTAGGACAATGAGACATTCTGTGTCAAAATCCCGGTAGGAAATCCACCTGGATCCCCTTACGCCCAGCGTTATATATCCTGGTCAAGATTAATGACAGGAAAGACTCCTACAGTCAAATATGGCGATCCCGCTACCCCAATCAAGTATGGTGCCAAGTTGGCAAACAATAATCCCTCGTGGTCCCCGGTTGACCTTGGTACCATCAATATCAATGGTGTCTCCATTAGTAATAGTTCCAAAAGGAACCTGAAAATGGAGAGTGGTGTAGATTACAGAGCTTTAAAACAAAGCCACCTAAAGACCACTTTCCACGCCATTCATCGATCAAGTTTTAGATAGTTTGTCGTAAGAAATTTTCATTTTTAGATGGTTTCGGTACAACCAAATTAAAATCAGACCTCAAGATCAGACAAAACCACCTTCACCAAATTTTGGGGAACCTTTGCTTTTACGATTTCTTTCCATTTGACTAGAAATGCACCACCAAACTTCCAAAGGGCGCCTTTAGGAATTTTCTCCTCGATATGCTTAATGAATCTATGGAAATATTTTATGGATGACTTTACCTCGTATGGTGTTTCTTCGTGAAGCAATCGAAAATCTTGATAGTTGGGTACTTTAAAAGATGCATAAGCCTAACTTCTCCTTAAGTCACGTGAAATGTCATATGATGATGACTCAAGGGATAGTGTTTGACATTTCATCTCATCTCAAGGAATCCGTGTAGACCATCCAAAATACAAGTCATTAAGGACTTTACCTACTCCCAAGACCCTAACGTAGGTAAGAAGCTTTTTAGGACATCGGATACTACAAAAGATTTATTAAGAACTTTTCCAAAATAGCCTCGCTTGTTCTTTTAATGATGAAAAATGTCAATCTAATTGGAATACTGGTGAACAAGAATTGTGACACTTAAACATCGCGTCTACAACCCCTTATTCTTAGAGGACCTGATTGGATACTTCCATTTCACATATCCTCCTATGCTTCACACACTGCTATAGGAGTTGTTTTGGTACAGGAAGAAGATCATCTCCCCCTATGCTATATATTTCATCAAGAAGAATATGTCCCCTGCTGAAATAAATTATACAAATACGAGAAGGGAATCTTAGTAAGCTATTTATGCAATTAATAAATTTAGACATTACATTAATGTCATTCTACTTTTGTCCATATCGACCACCACCATCAAGTACTTAATGAAATAAACCTATTACAAATGCTAGAGTCAACAGATGTATCGCTATTATTACAAGAATTTGATATAACAATAGTAGATACAGTCGAAAGAGAATGTAGTTGTTGATTTCCTTCTCGATTGACAATTAATGACGAGTAACCCGCTGGATGATTCCTTCCTGATGAATATCTATTTTCATTTGCGCCACCACTCACCTTGGTATGCAGATATTGCTAATTATTTAGTTGCATGGAAGTTTCCATTACACCTATCCCACCGAGAGAAGAGAAGCATTGTTCATCAAAGTGCTCGGTATATTGGATAAGTGGGTACCTTTTCCATACGTGACCCGATCAAGAAATTCAAGGTGTGTTCGAGAAGATGGAAGTGTATGATATTGAAAGCTTTGTCATGATGGCTCTTGTGGAGGGAATTTTGTTGACAAGAGAACAACACACAAATTCTGGACAAATTATTGGTCTTCAATCTTCAAAGATGAAAAGAAATATGTCAAGGCTTGTGATAGTCACCAAAGAATAGGGCCAACCTAATCATAGAGATGAAATGCCATTAAACCCCGTGTAGTACTTAACTACTTGACGTGATGATGGGTCTTAGATTTCATAGGACCCATCAACCTCCATCCAATCAATACAAAGTTTATATAACGTGGTTCCGTACGTATCTACATGACTAAATGGTGGAAGCCAAGGCACTCCACGCATAACGAAGAAGTAGTTCAAATTCTTATTCACGCATTATCTTCATCGATTTTGGAGTACCAAGAGAATTAGTTACGATGGAGGACCTCCTTTCTTCTCTCATGGGTTCAAAGCCACCTTCGAAATATCATATCTGGTAAAATGACTACACCATACCACCCCAAGACACAATGACGCGGAAAGCACAAACAAGTTATAGAAGCCATTCTCACAAAACAGTTGAAGGAAAGTAGAAAGGATTGGTCCAACAGACTTTTTGAAGCATTATACCTGGCTTAATCCACCCTGAGAAATACTCGCTGTGGTTTTCTCCCTATGAATTGGTCTACGGAAGAGTGTTGTCTTTCCCATGGAATTTGAAATAAAACCCCAAGGATTCCATTTAGTCACCAACCCTTGATCTAACCGGATGCACAAACGTACCGTGTTAAAGAAACTTAATGAACTAGAGAGGAAAATATTAGATTCCATTCAGCAAACAACCAGAATTCAACAACAAAGATCACAATGGCATGACAAAAATATCAAGAATAAGCAAATCCAGAAAGGTAATTGGGCTCTAATCGCATCTATCTCCGTTCAAAGAATTTCAAGGAACCTACATCAAGATGGTTAGGACCTTTACCTAAAGTAGACACCGCTTTTCCTAATGGAACAGTAAGGCTCCTTATAATTGATGAATCCAGAACCCCGCTACTTGTAAATGGTCATCGGCCCTCAATCGGTAATAACTTAATCTATTTCCAAAGAAGATTTTAAGGCTTTCCATGCATGGCGACGCCACTTTTTTATTAAAGGGGTTCCTACTCGCTAATACTAATTCTTTTGAGATTCCCTCTTTAGTATTAGATTAGATTAGATTTTATGCACTGATAATAATCCCCGCTAAGAAATATCGCCCCACAATTGGTTTTTTGCAGAATCAAAGCACATAAGAGATCGATTCTTCAAAGAGAACAAGCTTTCAATGATGATGAAACAATCACCGCGGTGACTATTAGCTTCCTTCACGATGTCGAAACATCACAGGTAACACCGATCTTTTCCTCGGCGTCGAACACCGTAGGGAACACCGGGTGACTTTCTTCCCCGGAGCGCCGAAACACCTCCGCTCTCAAATACTTCCATTTCTTCCCATTTCCAAAACATTCCAAATCAGCCATTCCCCTTATCATTCTTGGCGTCTCAAACAATTCGGCCCAAGACTTGTTTCGCTCTTTCCCTTCCTTGGTCAGCAACACCATTAGCGTGAACTTTTCCCGCTAATAAAACACTAGCAACCTTTTCATTTTCCTCGCTGCTGAAAACAATCGACAATGCTAACCTTCATCGGGCTTCGCTATTTTTCTCACCATCCATCATTGACGAAATAATTCCATCCAACAATTGTTTCGCTTTTCCCCTTCCGATGCTGCAACACCAATGAAAAACACTGGTGACTCTCTCCCCAATGCTGAAACACCACCGTTCAACACCCCTTTGATTTTCTTCCGGCTGAAACACCAGCCATCGCCATAGATGCCATTTATAGTAATTCTTCGATTTTTCTCTGTTACTGAAACACCCGCCTTCCAATGTCCACAACAGCTTCTACGCCCCAAACGATAGTTCAAACAACAGGCCGTGACATGATCAAAAGTCACGCTTTATAACAACATCATCACTTAACAAGCATCAAATCTGGTTGGTCAGAATAAACCAAAATGGTGGCAAAGGTATGTAAAACTTATGTAATTCACTTAGGCTATAATTAATGGGAAAGACCCGACGCCATTATGACCATTTAAGGACATTCTCCAAGACTAACTACACTTGATCTGGAGGGGAATTACATGTCAAATCCGTGATATCATCATTTCACACGATCTCACCGCCGCCGTTCCAGTTCACCACCCTTTCACATTCTTATCTCCATTCCCACATAATGCCACCTCGGAAAAACTCACTTTTTATCAGCGCTGATACATAAGCTCTTGACATTGTATTTCACTAAACCAGTAGCCATTGGAGGATCCGCCATAAGGAATGAACCCGGGACCACAACACTGCTCGAACAATACCCAGTAGCATACCAAATTTTCGAGCAAGGTGATGGCTCCATTATTTCAGAAGACTCCAATGGTATATCGAACAGCAAGTCCCATAATTCTGTCTCAATCATAGAGGACCATATTCTGTTGATGGTTCAATATCGCACTGTAGGAGGATATAGTACCGGTCTCAGGCCTCCCAATGGACGACGCTCGAGTATTCAGTCGAAATCACATTATCAGGGGTGCCCAGCGAAACTTCTTCCTGCCGGGGGAAGGAATTATATTCAAAGGCAGAGTTGTTCAGCTTAGTTCACTACCACTTCCATGGTCGAAAGTCGCAGGATTCATCAAGAATTACCCTCAATTCCATGAAGGACGATATCAGGTGGTGTATCAGCATGAACTCCTTCTCCTTTCTCACCTAAGACATAATAGACACGCCAACATTCCTTATTATTTATTGGGTCAAGTAAAAAATATGGTACCGCATCACGAAAGGCAAAAGACCCAACCCCTCGCCACTCACCCACCACATCGCCTTGTTCAATTATTAATCAATAGGGGTTTGAACAACATAACCATCTAGTAAATAACCCACCTTTAAAACCTCAAACGCCAACAATAAATTCCCTCTAATACCTAACATAAACAACAAACCCCCTGATGTTCTCGACTACCCCATACCGCCTACAATCAACCGCCAGCTCAATCCGCCCCCTACCATAATCAATCGCCACCTAATATAGCAGAGTCCTCCACTTCCACCCTTCACATTCTCTTTGATGACTCTCGGAACCCGAGAAGTCCGCCTATCCCACCACCGAGGAAGACCTCTACGAAAACTAAAACAAGCTTCCCTTTTTCCCCATTTCTTAATGTGGAAGAAGCTTAATAAGAACCTCCACAAGACCAATCTCCATGACCCCTCTACTCTAGCCACCCCACCACCCGACCGACAACCCAGAAGCCATTGACCTCCCCAATCCAAGGATCTCTGCCTATTTCAACCAAGGGCGCTGCAACACAAAAACCGACCATCCCAACCGTAACGCCATCTATTCTTACCACAGTAGCCAAACACAAGAACCGCCACTCCACCCAAGGATGAAATGATAAGAACCAAATTTCGATGAAACATTATGGAACAACCACGTCGAACACAAGAACCGTACCACGACATTGAAATAGAGTTGGCTGCGTGGACTCAAACTCGTATCTCATTTGTTTTCAATAAAGAAGCTGAAAGACAATCAGCTATCCGTCTGCTGGTCAAACACAAGAACCAACAACACATTGAAGTTAAATTACGTGGAGTTGGAAACCGACGTGATGTCGCAGTCGGGTCAAACACAAGAACCAACCATCGATTTGGAAATTGAGGAAGTCAAGACTCAGGATGTCATTATACCACCTTTATCAAGCAAAACGGCCGAGAACCCAGTGGCTGTAACACAAGAACCAACCACTGATGTTGAAATTGAATTTCTCGTGAATCACGACGTCGCGAACACCACCTTCATCAAGTAACATGGATGAAAACTACCACCCAATACCGAACACAAGAACTACCCACTCCATATGGAAATCGCATTACGTAAGAATCGGTTGAAGGTACAAACACTACCTCCCTACACCTCGAAGCCGAAACACTGTGTATCGCCCCGGTAGTCGCTCCACGTAAGAACCAAATTTAAGGAGACGATGACCGCAACACAAGAACCAGCTTATCTCTAAATCCAAATCAACAATGCCCGATGTCTTTGGAAGAAAACAAGCTTTTAAAGTCTCAATTGGAAGCATATCAACAAGAATTGTCTGTGGCAAGGGAGGCATATGAAAGAATTAAGTCGGTACTGGAACTAACAATCCCCGGGCAAGTAACGAAGTCCATCGAACATATGCAAGAATACATGTGTCACAATGGAGATATTTATTATCAGGTAGGGTATAAGATAGCTAAAGTTTCGGTACCAGGAGCAGCCCCCACCCTTCTCCTTTTGAAGCCAAAACTGCTGCAACACAAGAAACAACAAGCCCTTCCGCACTAATAAAGGAATTCCTACTGCCAACAAGGTTGTATAAACATTGCCCATGGAGGAAGTCACATCTCCCAGTCAAGCCAATTTCCCCACCTCCAAGGAAAAGGCCACTCAAATTTGCCCGGTCCCAACTAATTTCCAAATGTCAGAACTCGTGACTTCTCACCTGTGGGACTAACATGCAGAAATACAAAATGGAAGAAGGCGTGATAGTCGAGAAACAGTCTTCCACCATCCGGGTAGCAATAATAAAAGTGCACTGAGGAATCACACTTTCTCTAATTGGGAAGCATTGGATCCTACACTGTGAGGTTCGAAGCCAAAAGAAAAACGCAGATTTTAAAAGCTAGAATGGTCAAAATCTTTAATTTGATGCACACACAATGGCCACAAGAAAACCTTCTTGTAATTATTCTTTATTTCTCATGGAGAGACTTACATGGTTCCAGATTAAATCACCTATTGAAGGCAACCCCATGAAGTTATACAACCAACGATTTTGTCAAGACTTTTCTAGCGTACTCCACTGATCATCACCCTTATGTGAAGCATACCTTCCATAATGAGGCTATCCCTGACAACGTCGCTTCAATATCAATCCTCTTGTTGAGATAACCAACTCCTCGAAGCAATTTCTTTACAATCAAGTTCTCATGGCAAAGCCATTTTTCCGCCGCTGCCACAATGAGGATTAATAATAAACCCCTCCTGATTAGACCGTGAACTGAGGGCAGCCGATTCATTTCATCATTATGAGGTTCTAAAGATCCGAGTGACGGAGCATGCTCTTTACAACACAAATTTAGTGCTCCAAGAATGTCACAGCATCATCGCTATAGAGATTCTCGCGATCCGTGCCACCAACCCGATTTTAAAAGCAATCCACAAAAATGTAAGTAAATAACATAACCCTTTTGGTCCCCGCCAACGAAGCAACAATTTCAAGGGGATACCCGCTACATCCGGGCAGGTTAGACATTGAAGTCAAAACCGATAGGGTACAAATTTTACTTCCCCATGCTCTGGCTGCCAATAGAAACATAACAAGTCAGATATAAGCTATCCAAAAGGCGTAAACAAAGATGGCACAGATTGCACGAAGAACAAGGGTTCAAAACACCAACGTATTTCATCACTCGAGCTACCGCTGAGTAATTTTACACGGTCGAGCGTGATCAAGATTCCCTGATTCAGAGTGAGTTGCTCGAGGACATGCAACACCTTGAGATGGAGGGGATGTTAGGACCAATATATTGCACCTTTTGCCCATACTTTTGCCATTATTACTCTTCATCATTAGTATTTAGACTCATAATATCACCGCATCTCGACTATCCTGCTGCATACAACGTCCTTTCATTATTATATGCTTAATCAAGCTTTTGCATAATACTTTACATTACTTTGGACCTAACCATTGATTAGAAGTGCATAAGGTCCATATTTAATAGTGTTCAACCGTACCGAATAATACGTAACCCCAGTAGCCGTTGAACCGATGCCTAAAACATGGAGCTTCTACACAACCGAGGACGAGATATGTCGTAAACACGGAAGTCGGCCACTCAGCTCGCAGTACGATGCCGAGACACGCAGGAGACCACCACGCTAATAAACACGAGCCGCGACAGCTAGCAAATAAGGCCGACATTGTTAAGAGAAGCACTCCACGCACGGGTGTCACCGTAAGGAATTGCGACATGTTGAAATAGCATCGCTAGCTCGTAAAGAGAAGTCATACACTACCGTAAATAAATAATACCTTGTTCACCGTATTAGCAGCCGGGCCATGGAGAATAGACACCTCCTATGCTAATTTAGAATGAAGATCCGGTTTAGTATAGGATTCAGATCTGCCCGATGTAATGATTGTATCGATGGGATTTTTCCCTTTAAATCCGTGGGAAATCACCATTCGAGATATCCAAGTTTTGATGTATTGAAGAACTTCAAAGAAGAGGGACGCATTCTGTACTTCCAATTTGTAATGTGATATTTCAACAGATGAATATAAAACCGCTTTGAGTATCATTCGCTTCTAAGATTTTCGTTTAGGGGAATCTTAGAGAAGGAGGGCCCACCTTCATCACAAGATTCACCCATTAGTTAGAAGTGTGTTGTTTAATTTCTGCTTATGTTTTGTTTAACTGCTGCCGTCAAACACTGTTTCCCCTAATGAATTGCTTTGTTGAAACACTATTGATTTTGTCTTAGATCTTGAATAGAGATTGTAATTCTTTTACCAAAGAATCTTGTGTGATGATTTTGGTGAGATTAGCAAAGAATTGGTTGAAAGGTCCCCGCCGCATTTAAAGGACGGATATCATATCCTCTGTAGAATTTGTTTAATGCCGCAAGTGTGCTAGCAGAGATTTGCGTTTAAGTATCCCCATTCGCATGTAAAGGGACTACAACACCTTTATCTTCCTCAGAGATCTCCTTTACCCCCGCAGCTTTTGGCCGTGAGATTTGCTTAAGGTATCCCTACTCACGTAGCGGACTACAACACCCATCTTCACAGATCTCTCCTTTACCCCCTCAAGTAGTGCTAGCTAGAGATTTGCTAAGGTGTCCTCGCCGCATTTAAAGGGACTACAACACCTTTGTCTTCCAGGTTTCCCTTTACCTCCTCGCGCGTGTTAGCCAGGATTGATTAAGGGTTCCTACCGTGAAAAGGAAAGAACCAATATCCGCTCAATCGTAGGACTCTCCTTGGTACAGCCAAGTCGGGTTAGAGATCCCCACTGTAAAGAAAGGAATCGTGACCGCCTGCTCTCTCGTGACCTCAACTTCACAAGTGTGCCACAATAGAAGTAAGGCTCAAGGATCCCGCTTAGACAGAAAGGAACTAAGCCTTGTTTTCTGTTAGATAGGTTTTATTGTTTTCTGCATTATTGTCTCATGAAAGAGTGTTAATACCGAAGCCCTCTGCTTGAGAGTAAGGGTCCGGTTCTCCATTGCAAGACAGCTGTTCTTACCTTACTGCAATGTTATTTAAAATGTAATCCAGATTCTTAATTTGAACTATAAAGAATTGCAATAGGGAGATTGCTTTCTTGTGATT
The DNA here is from genome assembly GCA_010110895.2 of Picea sitchensis. NCBI lineage: Eukaryota > Viridiplantae > Streptophyta > Pinopsida > Pinales > Pinaceae > Picea > Picea sitchensis. The sequence goes on along the minus strand of SNQJ01S0087984.1, from coordinate 19,993 downwards.
TGATCCGTAGCTTCCTACCATTCCAAAGTTGTAAGCATAGATAGAATATTTTTCTTTACTACAACACTAAGTGCTTTTGAAATTGAGTATATATAGTGCGTATACCTTGAAACAAAAGACTTCTTCCCTGGGTTGATAATTTATGTTTCACTTGGTTGTTTAAAATTAATTAAGCAATTATAGTGACCAACACTTTGATACTGTGTATTGAATAAAGGAAACTGAACAAGATGACCATCAATAATAAGTATCCATTACCTAGAATTGTCGACCTCTTTGATCATCTCAAAGGAGAAACAATCTTTTCAAAGATTGACTTAAGGTCTGGATACTACCAAGTTAATATTAAGTATGAGGACATCCAAAAGAAAACCTTCAGAATAAGGTATGGGAACTGTGAGTTTGTAGTGGTGCCATTTGGGCTTACAAATGCACCAACCACTTTGATGTGCTTAATTAATAGTGTGCTCAACAATTGTTTAGACAAGTTTGTCTTAGTATTCATGGACGATATTTTGGTTTATTCCAAGACTAAAGAAGATCATAAAGAACATCTAAGGATGGTGTTACAGGTTTTGAGAGAGCACCGGTCGTATGCCAAATTTAGTAAGTGTGATTTCTTTCAGAAGAACATCCAATATTTAGGCCGCACAGTTTCAGTAGAATGAGTGGCAATAGATCCCGAAAAGATCAAGATAATCATGGATTGGCCTGCCCCTAGAAATGTGACAGAGGTAAGATATTTTATGGGATTGAATAGGTATTACACGAGGTTTATAAGGGGATTTTCCAAGACCGGTAATCCCATTACCTCATTACAGAGAAAAGGGAAAAGATTCATATGGTCATCATAGTGTGAAGATAGCTTCCAGAAGTTGAAGCATCTTTTGACTAATGTTCCTGTTTTGAAGATCACAGACCCTGAAAAAGACTTATTGGTTTGCATTGATGCTTGCAAAGAAGGAATCGGTGGGGTGCTCATGCAAGAAGGGAAAGTGATCTATTATGAGTCAAGAAACCTAAATGAACATGAACAAAAGTATGTCGCTCACAATTTAGAGATTGCAACAATTGTGCATGCGTTGAAGATGTGGAGACACTACTTACTGGGATGAAGGTTTATCTTGATGACAAACCTATGTGGAATAAAATATTTGTTCGACCAACCAAGGTTGAATGCTAGACAAGCCAGGTGGATGGAGTTGGTTAGCGAGTTTGATTTTGAAATCAAATATATTAAAGGGAAAAAGAACAAAGTGGCGGATGCACTCAATAGGAGTGTACATACTATACATTTAGAAAAAACAAGTGTAGGAGAGTCTAACATCAAGCAGAGGATTGAAACCCCTTTGCAAGAAGATGAGTTCTTTAACTAGGTAAAAAAAGGGTTACAACAAGAACCCCAGGAGAAGAAATATGAAGGATATCAACTTGGGGGTGATAATTTTTTGTTGTATAAAAATAGGCTGTATGTGCCTAATTCAGTAGATTTGAGGCATCTAATTATGGATGAGTTCCATAGGAGACCTTATGTAGGTCACCCTGGTTATCAAAATATGGTAACAATAGTAAGGTAGTTGTATTACTGGCATGGAATGAAGCAAGACATTTTTGAATACATTGTGAAGTGTTTGGAGTGTCAACAAGTGAAGGTTGAGCACAAGCATCCTACAAGACTGTTGCAGCCTTTGCAAATTCCAAAGTGAAAATGGAAGACAATCTCCATGGACTTAATTACTATTTTACCAAACACAATTAAGCAACATGATGCCATAGATGATTTTAGGGGCTAAATTTCACAAATGGGATAATTTTCCATGGGTTTTCCCAAAAAACGATTTGCCAATTACCATTTTTTCTAAAAACGATTCACCCAAATTCCATAGAATAAAAATATTTTTCATTAAAAATCACTAAACTTCTATAAAAACTATATAAAATCCTTAGAAATTTGAATATTTTTACAAAACTATTGCCAAACATTTTACGTTTTGCATATTAAGGACTAGTAAGATTAGCCTAGGTTTCTACATTTTAATATAAATTTCCATCCTTAAAATTATCCCTGCATGACACAATCATGGTTGCAATAGACAAGTTGATCAAGGCAAATCACTTCATCCCTATTAAGTCTACATTCAAGGCCATAGATGTTGCTAATGTTTTTATAAAAGAAATTTCCAGATTGCATGGTCTGTCCAAGACCATAATCTCAGACAAAGATGCTAAGTTCACCTCAAGTTTTTGGAAAATCTTGTTTGCAGGCTTGGGAACACAATTGGCATTTAGCATGGCCTACCATCCCCAGATAGATGGTCAGACTGAAAGAGTGAACATATTGCTAGAGGACATGCTAACGATGCATGTGATGCATCAATCCAATTAGTGGGAAGAATATCTACCCCTAATAGAGTTCACCTACAACAATGGTTATCAAGAATCATTGAAGATGAGCCCATTTAAGGTTCTATACAAAAAAAAGTGTAGAGTTCCTATTAGTTGGGACAGTCTAGTGGACAATATCACACTTGGTCCATAATTTCTAAAGGAAATGGAACATGCAATGATTAAGATAAGACATAATTTGGAAGTAGCCCAAGACTGACAAAAGAGCTATGCAGATAGTAAGAGAACTCATAAATAGTTCAAAGTGGGAGATCATGTATAACTCAGGGTAAAACCCAAGGGAATTTCCCTAAGAATGGGTACATGTGCTAAGTTGGCACCTCACCATTGTGGACCACTTGAAGTCTTGGAAAAAGTGGGGCTAGTAGCATACACAATTTCCTTGCCACCTACTGTTAGAGCTCATAATGTATTCCATTTGTCTTTATTAAATAAATATGTTCATGATCCTAATCATTTTATTGATTGGACTTTGATATAGGTGGAACCAAAGGGAGAGTTCCATCTCGAACATCAATGCATCCTAGAAATGAGAGAAACAATGCTCTGAAACCAAGCAATCATGTAGGTCAAGGTGCAATGGAAGCACTTTGAAGCAGATGAGGCTACATGGGAGACATACAATTCTATGAGAATGGCATACCCATTTTTGTTTTTTGTATAATTCTATATACATGGTGTTTTAAACACTAAGGATGGTGTTTCTTTAATGGGGAGGGGAATGTAACACCTTATTTCCCCCCATGATTTTAATCATGCTAAGACTTCATATAATTTTGATTATGAAGCTTGTAATTGTGTTGTGATTAATGAAAACACCAAGCTATTGAATAAGAGGGAAAATCCTTGAGAGGGCCATGATATCACATGTGGAACTGATGAAGTGAAATGGTGAGGTGGAGCTGCGACATTTTAGTGAAGAAAATAGGAAGCTTGCTTAGAAAGTTAGATTATACTTGTAGCACATAAACCCATGCCTACTAGCATACCTAGATTGGTATGAAGCCATGTGACAAGATGGAGTTCAGAATGGTGGTTGAAGAAGTTAATAATTGTTGACATTTTGGTGTCTTGAAGAAGGCAAAGGGTCAACTGAACAAATTGCTGAATATGACACCACAAATTTTCCCCTTTAGGAATTCAGACTTAAAACAGCAGGTCACGTCTGACAGAAACCATGGGAGTCCCAAGTATTGGGAGAGGAAGAGGAAAAAGGTGAAAAACATAGCCAAGGAAAAATAGAGACTATAGCATTAGAGAGGAGAGCGCCCAATGCATAGAGGAGAATACCTTGAGGAAGAGAAAGTGAACATCAAACTTATAGGTCGGTGGCATAGTGAACATAGGTGTTCGTCAACGCAGATTGAGGAAGAGAAGAATTGGAGAGATTTTCTTTAATAAAATAGGAAGCTCATCCAAATTATTGATGATCACCCTGAAACAAAGAAGACCCATATCCCATCTAGAGTAATTGGGGGTTGCAACTTGGTACCAATTGAACAAAAACCGACATTGATAAGGGGAGGTCATCGAGGGATTGCAAATCAGAGAAGGGACTCCCTTATGTAGAGGAAATCTAGTTGGGGAGGTACCTTATAAACCTGTGAAAGCCTTGAGCTCAATGGGAAGGGGGAAAATTCTGTTTTTGTCAGAGGAGGAAGGGGAGTAACTTTCCTAGATCATCCTAAATTTGGAAGTCAACTGAATCATTCCCTTGTGATATCATGACTTGGCATAGTGGCGATGTACTGTAGGAAGGTACTTTGCAGTATGGAATAAGGTTGGGAGGAAAGGTGTCCTCTCTAAGTCAGTTAGCTACTGATATTTCCCTGAACAGATAAGTGTTTAACTTGGCTATTTGATGTATCATCATGATGTAAATTTGTGGTTTTTGGTTTAATGGGAAAATATGAATGCATGTAAATAATGAATTGAATTCCTGAGTAAAATGGAATGTGTATGTTTTCCTTCACTATTTAAATTTGTTAACCCGTGAATTTAAGTAAAGTCAGGATGGTTTGTATTCCTGACGTTCTTGCAACTTCGGAGGACAATTTGCAAGACATGGAAAAAATCTTCACTCAAGACCAACATAGGGGATACTGTAATATACCTTACATAGATTACAATATTCATTAATTGCTGATTAAATCATTAATGTAATAATTATACTTTTAATGTAAAGTCACATCTTTTTAGACAAAAAGCCGTGACTCTACTCATTTAAATGTATTTATACACATTGTTGTACATTAAATAAGACATCGAATAATGAATAATGAATATTAAATATTAAATAAATTTATTTTATACATATATATTCAATTTCATGATTCCAACTGGAATCATAGCGAAACATTAGTCATCAAATGGAAGTCACATGCCTAAGTATGGAAACCACAAATGCCATATTTGAAAATAGGAAAAACATTATGGAGAATATGAGTGACACTCTCGATGAAATGAATAATTCTGTGAACGAAATAATAGAAGAACAATTAGAGAAGTAAGTCTTGGCGTACTTAAAAGAGAGGGGTTTTTTCCAAAACCAAATCTCAGTTCAAGAAGAACATCAGAAGAATCCCTTCGTCACCTAGCCCGACCTCGAGGTTTCCAAACTAATTCCTTCATCCTCCTTACTGCACAACATTAATGGTAATACTAATGATGATAGTAACAACTGCAATTGTAGCATGGATGAATATGAGAACAACAAATATGAAGACAACCGCAACATGGATGAAGATGAGAACCACAATTCCTTTCAGTATCTTGGTTTTGATCATAAACATTATGAAACCCCCGTTGGAAAAGATCCAGGTTACAACAATAGTGGTTTTGGTATTGATGATGGTGGTTATGATGGAAGAAGTTCACGTCTAGATTGTTCACATCTTCGATATAAGTCAACCAGGCCATACACATTTCGCATCTAGAATTCAACATGTAATGGCAATGGAGTAGTTGTCCAAGAAGAAGGATAATCCTCAAATGTTAACATGCCTCATGTGAAAGTGCCTTTGAATCATAATAATAATAATGGTGATGGAGTAGTTGTCCAAGAATAAGGAGAGTCCTCAAATGATAATAATAAGGACCAATGCTCCAACTGCGAGGCATGGGGCATTTTACCTCCCATGGCAGAAGGAAATCCAAATAGAAAAACACGGGTTTTAGATTGGATGGAACGTTGGTGCATTCAAGTAGGATGCACATGCCCTCTGACTATAATTATTCAATCACCTTTGAGAAAATTTTTGTGAAACATTCATATTACGTGTTGAAAAGGCTAGGGGTGGAAGAATTGTTGCAACATTTGGGCACCACAGGGTTGTACAAAATTGTATTACATTCATTGTAGCATCCCAAGAATATGTCAATGTTGCGGTGGATGCGTTGTTGGATTAATTACCTACCACCGCCACAGGGTTGCACAAATTAGTTATTATATCATGCCTCTCTTTTAGTCCTGTGTATAATGGGTTACTTGTTGCTAGATCTGATAATCAAATTACTGCATTATATGTTGAATAAAATGCAAATCTTTTATTTGTCTTTCATGGCCAAGAAAGTGGTGTAACCATTATTGATGAATTTAAGCAGAAAGAAGATTCTTCCCAGGGGCTTGTTGCACCCTCTGATTCAAACATATCTATTGCTACCACTTTTACCTCATAACACTTCAATTACCTCATAGAAACACTTGATATTCCTTATGGAACCTTATTTGTGATGGCTGAGATAATCCTGAAGGTTGTCTCCCTTGGCTCATCGGTAAAAAATAATGTCAAAGTCCTTGGGAAGGTGTCAGACGTCCAGGTTGAAGAATCGAAGAAGGAAACTAAATATTGTATGCTCCTCAATTGGCCATCTCAAATAAGAAAGGATATTGAGCGCTTCCTTATTTTCGGGGAAGATGGAGATGAGGTAAATGATGCACACAATAATTCACCTTCACCTCTTTTGGATGACGAGTTCATGAAGAGAGTGAAGAAAACTAAAGTTGAAAAACTATCCATTGTGGACCAATCAAAGGTGCAGTATGCTCCTTTCAAGAAGTACTTTTTCCGTGAAGTAAGAGAAATATCTCTAATGACACCAGAGGAATTTTCACTTTATAGAAATCAACTTAAGCTTATAGTAAAATTTGGTGCACAAAGCCATTATGAATATTGTGTGCACATGGTGTGGCTCACTAGAAAATCAAGTCGCAAGGGTGTTGTCATCACCTTCATTTCCAAGGATTGGAAGAAAGATATGCTCCTGAACTTGTGAAGGAATTGGAATTATCTGAAAAACCTATACCTAAGGATTTGAAAAAGCTGGCTGAGGGGTTTAAGGCTAAAGTGAGTCAAGGGACTGAGCATGCTCATGGAACTAGCTATGGTGGTAGTGGCTTCAAGTTCAATGAAGAGGAATATGAAGAGAGGAAAGTAGCAAAGAAATATCAAGCAAGAGAGTATCGATTCTTAGGACAACCGCTAAACTTAGAAGGCCATGTATGTCTCGCAGGATTCCATGTAGGTAGATACCTTGTCAATGTTTGTGAGTGGATCATGAATGAGGTCACCCCCCTTGAAAAAATGATCATGCCATTGGAAGAGAAACACACCTCTAGATTTTAATATTCCAGTCCTAGACCCTTCCCTCGTGGAATACTTACACGTCAGCCAAGAAATGTAAAGGAACCGACATCCACATCACGTGATTTAAACCACATTCACTCTAGAAGTAACAATCCTCATAAAACCTTATTATTCCCCAATCAAACTAAATATTCCACATCCACCTCTAACATATCGGGTATGATGCCTACGTGGAAGCTATCAAATCTGCATATGCACATTGACAAGTCTGGGAAAAGTACAAGGGGCATGGGAAACCAAGTGGTGGAAACACAACCATTGCCAAACTCTAGGAGTAATTGTGTTAGAGATGATTCAAATAATGTTCATAGGAAATTCAGTGGAAAATTGAAATAATGTCATGATTTATATCTAAATGATCAAACTCTTTTGAATTTAGCTACAATTATAGGTCAAGAAAGAGCGATGTTTCTAACTTTTTCAAGGGGATTTCCTCTAAATGAGCTGGATCTCATTGACTATTTCAATCGACAATTTGAAGAAAAAGTTGTGCAAAGAGTGGTGCCATGATGAGCTGGATTGTGTGACTATTATGATGTGTTAGCCTTGGAGCTCAATCAATAATTTGAAACAAGAGAACAAGAGAAGAAAAATAGTCAAAATAATCCCTGACAATTTGTGACTGTCGGCAAAAACATATATAGATTGTACGTCGATCATGAAATCGCTACAAATATATCCTTTTACTCAAGATTTTAGATAGATGAGGAGTATGAGCTTATCGGTGTTTTGGGGCTAGCCTCATTCACATTGGTGTGTTTGGCAACCAATACATAGAATGGTGAAGAATTTGCTATCAAGAAATTGGATACAATTTGCAGCAGAGACATAATATTATCATCTCAGTGTGTCCGAGTGAGCACGTGTTTAAGCTCCATGCTCATTCAACAACCCAGAGATTTGATCATGGATTTTGTCGGTCCATAAGTTGACTATAAAAAATTCAAGCTTGTTGGCAATGGAGGCACATTGTCACATTGGTCATTGGTCATGTTGCCATAACGAGAATGAGGAGTTTAGATCCAAACATTTTCCCTTGCTTATGCTTCGTGGATGAAGATTTTCAAGGAGGGATGACTTGTTATATACCTTACGTATATTACAATGTTCATTAATTAATAATTAAATCATGAATGTAACAATTATACTTTTAATGTAAAGTCACATCTTTTTAGATAAATATACATAACTCTGCTCATTTACATGTGTTTATACATGTTATTGTACATTGAATAAGACATTGAATAATAAATAATAAATAATAAATATGTATTATATATATATATTTAGTTTCATGCTTCCAGATACTTTGGTGTATGGGGGAGGTCTTTGGGTAGTTCAGAGAGTTTTAACCTCTTGAATCTTCTACCTGAATTGAATGGGAAGCTTGCAAATATATGCAAACTTCATCCCTAGGAAGTGTGAGGGAGCTTTGGTTTATCTCAGGGTAGTGCCCGATCTCTTGAAGACCTGGTAAAACCATTAGCAAATCCTTGAAATTGGCTTATTCTCAATTTCAAACCATTGTCTAGAAGAAAACCATGTGTTGAATCAAGGAACATCGTAATCGTTGATTCAACACGACGAATGATTCTTGGCCTTACATTGAAAGATGATATTGTCGAAAGTATTGAGTCATGGAGTTAGGAGAGTGAGAGAGCCCTGTTATTGCACAATTTGTACTTGCCCAAAATCCCAAGGCAAGTGGGTACAAAATTGACGTAATTGGGAATACCATATCACTGAAACCTTAATAGGAGATCCCTTTCTATTTAGGAGTATGTTAAGACTACCCTAGGGGAGATGTCCCCAGTGACCTGGGGGGTTTGAGAAGGGTAAGGCAAATAGTCACAAGGAAATCTTTCCCCTCTCACAGATCACTCTAATCAAAGGTTTCTTTTATGTCTTAAGGATGAAGCAAATGGATAATATTATGTACCTGCCCACAACAAGACAACAAGGAAAACAAGGCACTTTCCAAGTACTAGATGATTGTTAGTACTTCATAAGACAATAAACCTTCATAAAATAAGCTATCTGATTATGAATTTGTAGAAATGAAACAATTTATAACAACAATTAATATCTTATAACAACCACAAGATTCATGCCTTGAAATTGCTTGAAAAAGACAATAAAAAGTGACTTTGACTAGGTAAATTGTCACAAGAAAAGTTGGCAATGATTAGCTAGCTTTTTTTTTTGTAAATATAAAAGGGGAATTTCCTATTACTTAGCTTTTAGAGTACAAAAATGCCACATGTCTACAATTTTCCTCCTGTTCCGCCACATTAGAAAAACTAGAATAGGTGGTAGACTGTTATGGCATTGTTCAAAATAACAATCTGTCGTCTGGCCTGCCAAACGAAAACCAGAGTAAGTGGTGAATTCAAGTGTTTGATGAAATTTTCTATGCAACTGAGAACAAATTTCAACTGAAAAAAGAAGACAGAACTGTAAAACTACATTGTAGCAGTGCAGAGAGCTGGGCTGAGAGTGCACGAGGTGACCAAACTAGAGATATTACACATTTTCACTTGGACGCTTGTATTTCAGAGCGTCACTGAAGGGGTTGTCCTTGGGTTGGAGCACGAAAGGACTCACGTAGGTCAGACAACGATGAGTTGCTGGTGCATTCGAGAAGGCCTCATAGAGCATGTCAATTCGTTGGTGCATGAGGGTGTCCCAGTATATCTGGTGAACCATCTGGTTTCGTAGCTCAAAGACGAGCTCGAGCTGCTCCGGCTGGAAGAAAGGTAGTGGAGACTAACATAAATCAAGGAGTGCTGAGAGTGGTGGAGGCACCAAGACTGGGCGTACCTCCACCTACATGCCTAATACCACCACCACCGTGCTTGGGTCCACCACTGCTTCATCCCTAGCTTCCACCACCTTGACCTCCTCCGCCATTGACCCGAATTGGTTGTCCATGTTCTGAATTGTGGCCGCTGAGTCCAAATGGAGGAATTCCTCCTCAATTATACAAGTGGCCTCTTCCATGGCGGCTGGGGCACTTCTGCTAGCCGGATTATGGCTGGGGGGATTCCAATTATCCAACACTATGAAGAGGAGAGATTTTGGAGGAACCTGGATAGGTTCCTCCAGAATATCCTCCTCAATGTATGCCATTGGTGGTGTTCATGGTTTCTCCTATCATTGGGTCTGAGCAATGGATAGGGCACGATCCAGTCTCTGCACCCTCCCCTGTCTAGCAGGAAGACCATACCAGGTTGGGCCGCACCTCGGCTTACCTCTTTCCCTTGGCATGGCTAGGCCAGGGAGGCTAATAATTCACAGGGCTAGAGCTATGAGGGCCACTGGGACGCATAACTCATTCTCAGAGCGGTCAAGTTGATGGAGTGTAAAGGAGAAATGGAGCCAACCTTGTCCGAGCGGGAGTAAAATGCCAAAGCATGACATGACCTCTATACCGAGACCCCCACTGCAATTACACCTTGTGGCCACCATACTTCTTACGCAAGGGGGATGTCCTCCCTTTCTCGACAGGTAGTAATGGTTGTTATTAAAACAGGACCATGGAGCAATAAAATAAAACAAATGTAGAAACAAAATTCAGAAGATACACAATATAAGAGAGACACATATTTACGTGGTTCACCCAGTGTGGGCTACACCCACCAGAGAAAATGCCAGGTCCTTCCTTTATTATTATCCAACAAATGAAGGGATACAACCTACAACAAAACCCGTTGTAACTTCCTCTTCTTTCTCTCACAGTATCCTCTCTCAGAATATAATACTCGCCATCATACATAGCTACAATACATTTCCCTCATAAAAGAGGGTTTCCTTCTAGGGAAAAAAAACCCTAACATAATTTCTACCGTTAGATCTTCGACCTTATAATGAACGGTCTAGATTTACAATGAAATTACAATACACTTTTACAAGGCAATTTTTCCTTCGGGGGCTTTGCCCCCGAACCCCCATCAAGGGACGCTGCCCTCAAACCCCCAAGTC
>SNQJ01S0087983.1:17891-51482 GCA_010110895.2 Picea sitchensis | reverse complement strand
AAATATTAATTAATCAATTATTTGCAAAAATGTAAATCATTCACATATTAATTAATCAACAATGCAACATTTCACAACATTTGACAATGCAATAAAATAACAAACCCATTTTATTATATATGAGTAAGAGACCCATGGTCATACAAAATGGGACAACGCAAAGGTCCATAATAATCAAAATGGAATCAATATGTAATTGTTATAGTTATTGGTAAAATGTCATGCAATTGGGACATTATGTCCACTATATTAAGCAAAAATATCTTTGATTTTTACAGACCGATATCACAAAACTACGTACAACTTGTGGTGACATTCAATTATATTGATTGTCATTCATCACTTGAACTATTGTCATTGATCGAGGTGTGTGCATCCCTCATTTCTTGATTATATGTAGGCATTACTGTACTTTGGTTATCTCTATGGATGTTTTCTTGCTCGACTTCTCGTTGATGTTCCAACTGCTTCTGTTCCATCTACAAACATAGAAATAAAGTGTAATGAGTAAATCTACTTTTATAATATAATAGAATACACATGATTGCATAAATAAAAAAACATACCAGATCAGTGAATGATTCATAAACCATACACATCGTTTCAAAGCGTTGCCTCATGCCGATTATCAGAATATCTTCTTCTGAATCCTCTCCATACTTTGTTTCATGCATGTTTAATACACCATGACAAAGCATAATCGATATAATTAATACAAAGGGTTGTTCTTGTTCCATTAATTATAAAACAAGGGAAGTTAAACAAAAAAGCTACTTACAAATTGTTCAATTAAATCTTGATACTTCAACATATAATCACAACCCTTAGTTAAGCCAATGTTGATCAATTGTTCGGTTGGTTCTTATTTGTATGTTAGCACCTATTAGTAGACATCCATGGATCAATGCAAATTAATTATTCAAATATAAAGATCACAACAAATATAAAAACTTAAGTAATGTCAAAAATGTAAGTACTCACAAACTTTGCGATCAACCCTTTTTTTCTTTGTCATCCTGTCTTATGTGCTGATTGAGTTCCATTTTGTTTTCTTTTTTGCAACAAAACATTGAAAATTAGTATTTAATAATATAAATAATTTTGATGTACATAAAAGAATAAATGAATTATCATATACCTATGATGCACGTTGTTGTTGGGATGCATCCCCCTGTGATGCAATTATGTTAATTTCTCTTACCATCTTCTTGTACACTCTTTTGGACATCCCTATCGACATGTAATGGATTTCCCCTTGTTTGTTGCTTGAAATTTTCATAATATTCCTAAAAAACGAAAAAAAAACACGATAATTTTTTCTTAAATGGACACGAAAGTAAATATAGGAAAACAAATTAATTTGGTAATTATTGGAACACATTATATAAATCACATGCTTAGTAATAATAGATTTTATATGACTCTTTTTTTTATTTTAAGTATTTTCTACTGGAAGTTTCACAGGTCTCATTGACCATGGCTCTGGAAACACTTCTTGTAGTATATGCATAACCTGATTCTTGGAGTCATTGGATTTATTTTTGTATTGTAAGTGGAAATGATGTCTATACGTTCTTTCCACTATATCTCTCAAAGCTCTGTAAAACATTTCCCCCCTCTCATTAATTTCAAGCACCACTCCAAATGAACTGATGACCAAGCCGTCATCATCATTTAAATCCTTAACAATTTTTGTCCTCTTATGATGAGATTCCATTTCCTAGCTATCGGTCGCCGCATAACATTAAAAAAAAGTGAAATCGAGTGTTTAAAACTTGTTAGCGATTAATGTTAAGAAATTCATTTTTAGTAAAAGTCAAAGAAAAACTTAATGTTGATTACCTTTCGATCCACCTGTTTCCTCTCTTTGCAACATTTCCATAAATATTTTACGCTCTTTGCATTCAAATTGTGAATAATCTTATTGAGTTTATTCAAGTTTTTCCTCTGCATGACACACATTAACCAATACAAATCATTTATTTAAACTTACAAATACTTCAAATTATATATTATTTTTTTTAATAAAAATTACAGAATTTTCCTGCCTCTCTTCTTGGGATGATCTACCATTGTGCTTGCTTCAACAAAATGTTTTCTTTGAATTTCTATCAACCATCTTGTATAAAAAAAAAACCCAGAAATCATCAGAAATAAAAATTATGAATTTTTTATACAATCTATTTTTTCGGTGCACTTAAGTAAAGAGAACGCACTGGGGCATCAAGAATATACTCACATTGGCATGTACTATTAGTCATTGCACACTGCTAACCCATACACATATGATATAAAATAAATACTATTTATTTATTTGACCACTCGATGCTTTACACATATATATGTGCACCAGTGCGCTTATATATACAGTGAACATCAGGGTGTTTTTTTTACAGTGCGCACCGTGTACCACGGAAAAGATTTAATTTTTTTTTGTTGACAACGACATAGTTGACAAGGTTTTGGATCCGATGCAATGAGTGGTACCATTGCAACGAATGCCAAACATCCCATATGAAACTAAATAAACCCTATAAAACTCTATTGCTTAAAAAAATAAACCCTATAAAAACCTATTGCTTAAAAAATAAACCCTAAAAAATTCTATTTCTTATAAAAATAAACCCTATAAAAATCTATTGCTTAAACAAAGAGGGGAATAAGAAAAAAACAACAAGAAATCTATGTCTTCCAATATCTAAGGTAACTATGAAACCCTTATATTGTTTTTAACATGCATTGAAAATAGTTTGAATCAAATAGGAAAATATTGAAAAGATCATTAGAATGAAATCACATACCTAAAATTTCTAATCAATATTAATGAAAAGTATTATAGATCTCTACCATCTAATTGCTTTTAACTTTCCTCATTCTACCTTTCCTGACCAAGACCTCCCCTTCAAATTTGTTAGTGGAATTGAGATACCAAATCTGAGGCACCTTCATGATTTTTGCTGCTAATTTAGGAAGATATTAACTAATATACAACCAATATTGATATACCCTATAGCCCTCCACCATATATCCCTCATAAAATTCTCTCTGTCTAATGAAATCCTTCAATGACTTCAAGTGCCTCTCCACCATCCACATTGACCTTGTGTGTACAGGTCCACACATTTCAATCTCCTCAACTTGGTGTATGAGGTAGTATTATTGTGCATTGAAAAATGTCAGAGGTAGATACTTTTGCATTTCACATGATATAACAAATCAGATCATAGGTTTCAACAACAACGTTGTATATATATAGATTGAAAGTAAAACACATGTCGACAAGTTGAGAAACAACGATTTTGCATATAAATCATTAATATTTACCTCATGTTTTTTACAGGATCATATATAACTTGTTTTACATTGTTGTCAAAGCTATTGGGTATAGATGGAGGTAGAAAATGTTGTAACAACAAAGGGATCACTAATTTTTAGGAAAATAAAACCAGATTATAATACTAAAAATTCGTATATTTACCAATATAGAAATCTACATCCAAAATAATTACTTTAATGAAGGTATGCGAGTCATGATTTTTCACCCCACCAAATTCACCTTTCTTTGATAAGATATTCTTTATGTTTGAAGCAAATTTCGTGGGAAATTTAATTTTCCGAATGACCTCTTTTGCAACATTACTTTCCTGCTCTGTAAATAACCATGGAAGATTATTTTGGTGTACTCCATTATTATTTGAATAAATCACATTTTGTAGTGCATGATTGGCTTCCTAAATGTCAGTACAATTTTTGACAATTTTTTCTTTGTCACTCCTTCCATCTACAATTCTCCACAATGTTTATGTTACATTCTTCCTGATATGCATTATATCAAACAAATGAGCTATTTGTAGGTGCTCATAGTAGGGGAATCTATTGAATTGTACAGGGAAACTTTTCATTCCTCGTGGAAGCCCATTAATTCCTTTAATGAGATTACAATTAATGAGATTACAACAATAATTGTTAGATACAATAAACATAATTCGATAGAAATTAAAATAGTAAAACATTAATATATAGGAAGACACATAGACTAAATGCTTACCTTGACGTTTTAATCTATTATATTCCAACTTCCATAGGTTAGGTGTCATTCTTCATGGTTTTATTCCAGTTTCTTCCTTCAAATTGAAAAAATATTTTTTTGTAGTTCGATACCTATGGTTCTTAGTGAGGAAGTGCCTATAATCATCAGATACCTCATTTCTTAGAATTCTTGAACGATGCGATTTCATCCTAGTACCACAAACTAGATATGCAAATTTACCCTTTGTTTAAAGACCCACAAGATTATATGGATTATTTTTAGAATTATTTATATAACGAGGAATTGATATTTAAGAAGCATGCATCATATTTTCATAAAATTATATATACTATTAAAGTCCATCAATATGTTACATACCACAAAAATGTGTTAGCCCTAGGGCATCGTGAATTGTCCATGTAATTATTCCATGGAATTGAAATTCCCTTTTTCCTGTTGGTCTAGAGATGGCGTACATAGTGATGCCATCCCATAACTTTACTAGCTTGTCGATAAGAGGCTCAATATATACATTCATATCTTTCACTTGGTACTTACCTAATTGGGTGGAAGTACGCATAATTACTACCTTGTATATATATATAAGTAATTATGCAACAAATAAGAAAAACAAAATACAACGTTCAAACCAATTCTGTAAACAAATACCCGGAACAATCATTGCCAACATTGTGTGCTCCCTCTTTATTGACATCAAAGGATGAAGGTTATTATTTATAACAAAAATAGGCCACACTGAGTAAATAGACATGAGCTCACCAAATGGATTGACACCATCAGCTACTAATGAAAGATTAACATTACGAGGTTCTTCTTTAAAAAATAACCATCTTTCTTCGATGTTCCTAAATGCAGAGCCATCTACATGCATTCAAAGAACACCATCTTCACTTATGTGTCGTGCATGGTAATCCATAAAGTGTGCAATTCTTTGGCACCTAAACAATTGTTGCAAACATGAAATTATCGGAATATGGCAAAATGTGAGGCACCTTTTTTGTTACTTGATCGGTTCAATATCTATTGATTTGACATTGCAGGTGTTGACTACATTTTTGGTCAACAGTATTTAGCCAACAAAGCGTTTCTAGGCTCCTCCTTAAATCAAAATGCTTGCACAAAGTCTCACCCACTCTTGTTAATATTGACACAATGTTCTTTGAAAAATACTCGTGGCACTTGATTTATCGCTAAGCATAGCCCTTTTCCCACGCCTTACATTATTCACGCCGTCCTATTTTTCCAATAACACAACATGCCTAAAAACCCTTATATCACTCCTTGATATATACACCCACCTTATCGTGAATAAATATTTTTAAAGGTTAATAATGACCATATTACCATTTAAATACATTTAAATACATGCCATATTATACCCAACATATTAGCCTCTCACTTTTTCCAAAAATATATCCCACTATTCACTTTCCATTATTTTTAATTATGACATAAATGTTATATCACAAGGGTTATGACTTGGTACCTCTTCATTCCATACCTTAAAAAAAATTAAAAACCAAAAATACATTATTTTATATGCCACCTTCTCACTTTTTGTATTCCATGTCTCTTTTTCCCAATACCTTTTTATGACTTTGCCATTAGCCTCATGCCTTGTCATAAATCTAAAACAAAATATCCCCATATCATCTTTATATCTCAACAAAAGAGTAAAAGGAAAATCAAGGGTTTTAATGAGACATCACTCTTCACATCATATCTGTGGAGCATTCGCTAAAGAAGGAAACATTGTCATATCGTTTGCGGGTAATGTGAACTCACGTTCTGCTGGGTAAAAATAAAAATATGCTTGAGAAGACATTCTATCTGAGGCCGAAGACATCATCTCATGGAAATGAAACAGATCTCGATCTTCAAAAATTGAACATTGGCGTTGAACAAGGCACATTTTGCAGGGCACTCTTCAGGTACAAAAGTATTTTCAAGTGCATGCGTGGATTACATCTGAAGTTTACAAAGATATTGTCTAGCACTGGGATGTTGCAAAATATACAACGAATGCAACAATCCTTTAGTTCTCCCACAGAAACTTTGCACATATATGGCTTCGTCCTTAATGGTGATAGAACATATAATTTTTCAGATTGGACGTAGAAAATGGCAAGTGAATAAGGTATGATGGTCGACAAACTCTCTCTTCAGTGAAGCATGTGGAAGTATGATTCGAATACTACTATCTGGAAGTTCTTTTTTGGACGAGATTCCACCCAAAAAATTGTCATTGCATTACTATCAAGATCAGAACTCCAAAATCTACAAGAACAAACAGTGGTTAAACATTTGACCAAGGTCAAGCAATCGAATAAAATTATAGCATAATAAAAGGAAATTAATGATATTCCTGTCGACGAAGTATATGGAGAAAAGGCGGTTTAACTACAAAACCATATTAGTTTGATCTTGTTTTGAAGCATTTTTAACCAGACAAAACTTGGGATACAATATAAAAGCTTGGAGTATCGCCATCACCATCGACGCTCCAGCTGCAAGAACTGCTTCTTGATTAGAAGCAGATTATATTATGTTCTGCAAGCAAGCTTTGCCATTAACTACCTCTGGTTACTACTTATTGTTCTTTTAAAAGAATGAGTTTCCAACCTATTGCGCCAAATCCATCCCCTACAAGAAACAAAATCATGTAGGAAACTCGCGTTTTCAATTATCATCAGTTCAATACAAGAAGATTCCGCTTGTTCTTTACCTTGAAATACTGCATACTAAGGAGAAGTTAAAAGTATTTAGATTGGAATGATTGTCATTATAACAAATTTTCAAATGGTTGATAATGCAGTTGGAGAACTGATGCCTGCAATATAGTCTTGTTTTTGAAAATTTTCATAAAAAGTTTGCTTGTGAAAGAGCAAAGATGTTTGGAAGTCTGCTAAGAACATACCTTTTGGGAAATCGAACAAAACTGTGAAGTTTTTGAATGAAGCCAGTAAGATAATTTTTTTTTGATCATGGCGAATTACATGTTCAACCTTCGAGCGAGCATGGACCTGAAAAAACTGAGAAACCATCATTTTTGTTTGAGAAAAGGACAGTGCCAGTGGTCTTTATCTTTGCCAGTATGAAAAAGTATAACCCTCATGGTGAAATTGCAATTATCGGCTTTGAGATATCAAGGTTTATTTGTATCTATATCAGGCTACATACAAAACATTCAGATGGAATATAACAATTAGAAATACATATCCAAATGAGGAAGGTGAAAATGACACGTGGATAACAAAATTTCCTAAACAAATTATTTTTATTTAGTAGTACTTTAAGACAATTCACCGGTTCACTTTAGTTGGGAACGACCATAACCAACAAAACTGCTTGTCAAGCACTATAAAAAATTGCGGACGGCTTGGGAGAAAAAAAACTTGGAGAGAGGTATGCTTGGAGTGTAATAAGGATTTTTTCTTTAAATTATCATACATCCTCTATACATTTCGCAGAGATTGACAAAATTGTTGACAGTAGGGAGTTTTGTGAAGCAACGAAGGGATGAAGCGAGGATGAGCTTTGTTGGTTCTTATAAGGTGAATAGTTTACTTGTCAGTTTGTTGTATTTAGGCCTAATTTTATTCAGCGCTAATCAATTTCTGATATGCAGGTTTTCACCTTGTGTTATCACCACCATTGCTCCATTCCATTTTTGCTCAACTTTCCTCTTCTTTCGTTCTTGGTTGTTCTATAGTAACTTCATTCTAGAATGGCTAAAGGCTAAATACCCGACCCAAGTGTACACAGAGACTTGTACATTTCAAAAACTCAAGAATTGCATGGGTATCATTTTTAAATAAATATCAAAGTCTTTTAAGCTTTGAAATTGTTTCTTTATTTATTTTCTCTTAAATTTTAGTTTTCTTCATCTTTTTCTTAATTCAACACTTAAAAATTTAAAAAAAAAATAAAGTAAAATAAACTAATAGATTTATTACTTTTGTAAAATTGTGTATATAAGTTTCTCTTATTTTATTCTTATTAGTTAGTTTTAATATGTACAAACTTTGTTTACTTTTTCTATTTATTTTATTGTTTTCGTTCTCTTATTATTTACTACATTTCAACTTAAAGAAAATTAAAAAAAAAATATCAAACCACTACAGAGTTTCTATAATTTATTTTGATAGTCTTTAAACTAATTTCTTATTAAATATGCCTTTCTTTTAATTGTTTCACTTTAGCACTAACATATTTTAACTCTTCATTAGTTTTGTTTTAGACTACTTTCTTACAAAATAAGTACAAAAATATTATCAAGTTATAGTTTTTCTAGTACATATTTTTTTTAGTTTCTTAATTTCTTTTAAGTTATTATTTAATTTTGTTATTTCAACTTTATGAACTCATACATAAAATGTATAAAAATTGAATATTATAAAAAAACGAAGCAAAAGGGAATTCATGCTTGGACTTTAGGTTAGAGGAGATTTAGCTTAGAGTCTAATGTGTTTTCTTGTTGGGGCTCTAAACCTAGGGTGACATTTCCGTCTCTTCTCGCCTAGCTCCACGAGAGGTCGAGATATTGGTGTTGGGGACTCTTTACTCCCTCGACATCAACAACAAGCATTTAGTTTTCGATGCATATTTTCCATAATATATAATATGATCATTCAAACATGCATCAATAGCCTAATACTCCAATCCAATATCTTTCATAATGCCACACATCTCTCGGTATGTGCGAGGTAAATTATTTGACGGTGGTAAGAAATTTCACCTAAAAATCTACAACATAAAATAAAAACTAGCCAATGTAAATAATAGTAATAAAAAATATTGCATCCTTAGTTTACACATTAATTGACACTAAAAACACAGAAAAATAAAGTCGATCTTTATGTATAATATGTGACGAATTATATTACATACCTTAGGATCTGTGTGAGATAAGTATTTGACAAACCATTCAATACCTTCAAGTTCACCAACAAAATTACAGTAGAGAGAATATTTGTCCTTGAGCCATCATAAAGGGGTTGTTATGCCTTCTCAAGTAGAGGTGCATCATAAATATCATCATTGTTTTCCTCATTGATAGGAGAAAAGATGTCGTGGATCAATTTGTTTGTCCTATCATTCAACTCAACAATATTATTCGTGTCATGTTTTTCCATAGGATTGAAATGATCTTCAATATTCTTACCATATTCCACATCTTCTACAATACTATTTCTACTACTACTTGGAAGATATTTGTCTGGCGATAAACACCTGGGAGGATTTATCTTTACAATCACAAACAATCAATAACATTAGTGTATATAAAAAAATTTAAAACAAAAGAAATTTTTATAAACATAATCAATACAAAGACATATATAATGAATAACTTACCATGGGATGAAATGTATGTTAGGAAATGAGACACACTTCCACACTAAACCTATCATAAGAGAGGAAGAAATATATAATCAAGAAAGTAAATGACAAAACAAGCACACAATACACAAATATTTTACCTTGGAAACCCAAACTGGGAAAAACAACATTCCTTGAGAGTTCTGCTCCTTGTTGTCTTATTCAGTCATAATAAAATGTTACATGTCTAACCTTGGTCCACACCTAAGACACAATCAACATCATACTCTCTTACTTACACAAGAACAACCCTGTAGCCAATTTGGCTTACATCTACATAACCAACAATCTCTAAATTACAGACTCTTGGTGATTAGTTATTCATCATCGAAAGATTCAAAATTCATTGATTATATTTTTACAACCTTACAACACACATTTTTTATAGGATTTACAGTAGGAAAAACCTTAAAGAAAAGGCACCCAAAAAGGGTTACAGATCCATGCATATCATTGGCTACAAATCCCGTGAATCTCAGGATTTTGTTACAGTCGACTACCAAGTCAGATTACTCGTCGACTACCGGTCAAACTTCATTCGGTATTTAGTTGGTTGCCACACGCCCACTTGCTGACCTCTTGTTGGTTGACCTCTTTGACTTGTTGTTGATGTATTTACCATGTCGAACCACCTCGACCTTCGACTTCGACTTTACCTAGTTGACTAACCTCGACCTTCAACTTTGACTGTTAGTCGATCCACCTCAACTTTGACTGCAAATAATATAACAACTCAACATTCTCCCACTTGTTGTCTTCTTTGTTGAAATTTGGAGACCTTTGAACTTTAGTTCACAGACCTAGGGTAGTAGTGCCCATTTCCTCTCTGCACCAAGAGAACTTCACAACACTCACAGACTTGGTCAATGATTCCGCTATGTTTTCTAATGTGTCTACTTTCTCCAGCAACACCTTGTTGCTTTGCACCATGTCACTCACAAAATGGCATTGTAAATTAATGTGCTTAGTATTCGAATGATAAGCTGGGTTCTTTGCTAGAAATATTGCGCTTTGATTGTCGCGACTTATCTTCATAGCTTCTCTGCTCAAACTCGATTCTTGAACACAGTCTTTGCATCCATATTGCTTCTTTGCTTCCATGAGTGGTTTCCATGTATTCAACTTCTGTTGTTGACAAGGCTACAACCTCATGTAACTTACTTATCCAGTTGATTGCTCCACCGAACATCTTGAAGACATATCCACTGGTCAACCTCCATCGATCCAGATCTTCAACCCAGTCAATGTTGACAAAGCCATGTACATTTAATTCAATGTTACCTCTAGGTTTTCCTTGGTAGCATATAGCATAATATTTTGTGCCACAAAAATACATGAATACTCTGTTGACAACTGTCCAGTGCTCCTTCCCAGGTGTTGACATGTATCTGCTCAACACTATCACTACACGGTAAATGTCTGGTCGAGTGTAGACCATTGCATGCATTAGACTACCAACAACACTTTCATAGGGAACACATGACATGTCCTCTATTTATTCCCATGTCTTTGGACATTGTTCAACAATTAGCCTTGCTCCCATGAGAATTAACACCTTCACTGGTTTGCAATCCTGCATGTTGAAACATTTCAAAACTGTTTCAATATACTTTGTCTGGTTCAACTAGATATTTCTAGCCATTCGATCTCTAGTTAGCTGCATCGAGATCCTTCATGTTGATCTTGGAGGATAGTTTCTTCTTTACCTCCTTTATTGCGTTCATTTTGTTTCCAATCAACAACATGTTTTTGACATATAAAGCTACATATATGAAACACCCACCTTCTTCTTTGGAATATATGCAGTGATCAACTTTGTTTCTCACAAATCCCAAACTAAGGATGTATGTATCGAACTTTTGGTACCACATCATTGGTCATTGATTTATACCATAAAGGGATATTTTTCAGTTTACACACCAAATATTTCTTTCCCTTTACTACAAATCCTTGAAGCCGTTTCATGCAGATTTTCTCTTCCAGGTCCCCATTTAGGAACGTTGTCTTCACATCCATTTGTTCTATTTCCAGATCAAATGTTGCAGCTAGAGACATTAGTACTCTAATGGAAGTTAATTTTGCAACATGGGAAAAATTCTCACTAAAGTCGACTCCTTCAACTTGGGAATATTCTTTCACTACCGGTCAAGCTTTGAATTTCTCGACGTGACATGCTGCATTCATATTCTTCTTGAATACCCATTTTCTACCGACCAAATTTCTTCCACTAGGAAACTGGACCAAGTCCCATGTCTCATTTTTGTACAAGGATTCCATCTCTTTGACCATGGCTTCCTTCTAGAGTTTTCTCTCTGCTGAGTCGACTGCATCCTTGACTGACTTGGGCTCATTATTAGTGGTAGTTAACACCAATTTGGAATGGAAGTTTTGTGGACTATACCTCTCGACTTATTTTATTACTCTTTCAGACCTTCTTACAACTGGGGTCGGTTGTTCCACCTCTTCCTCTGATTCAGTCGAATCATCTGAATCATCTTCTTCATTTCTTAGTTCAAACTACACCGTCTCAGGATTATTTTGAATATGAAAAATTTCCTCAAGCTCAGACTTACTTCCAAATTCTTTTAAGACCACATCTTGACTATACATTGTTTTCCTTGATGCAAGATCCCATAGCTTATATCCTTTCATTCCTTCTTTGTATGAATTGAAAATACATTTGATTGCCTTCTTGTCCAACCTCCTCCTCTTTTCCTTGGGAACATGCACAAATGCATCACAAAAAAATACTTTGAGATGTGAAACCGAAGGCTTCTTACCTGACCATACCTCATGTGGAGTCGTTTTGACTAGCAATGACAAATGAGACATATTCAATAGATATTTTGCACTGTCGACTGCCTCCACCCAAAATTCTTGTGTGAGCCCAACACCACTGAGCATGCTCCTTGCCTTGTCCATCAACGTTCTGTTCATTCTCTCGGTAACTCCATTTTGTTGTGGGGTATATGGTGTGGTATTTTGGTGTGCTATTCCACACTGCTTGTAAAACTGATCAAATTATTTTCCACATAATTCACC
Organism: Picea sitchensis; assembly: GCA_010110895.2. Lineage (NCBI taxonomy): Eukaryota > Viridiplantae > Streptophyta > Pinopsida > Pinales > Pinaceae > Picea > Picea sitchensis. The sequence continues at coordinate 39,010 of SNQJ01S0087983.1, read as the reverse complement.
ATCGTTGTCAGTTCTCAACACCTTAATATTCTTATCTTTCTGGTTTTTTAAAAGATATTTAAACTTTGAATTTCTCGAAAACCTCTGATTTCTTTCTCAGGAAATATATCCATGTCTTCCTGGAAAAATCATTAATGAAGGAGACATAACACAGGGATCTACCAAGTGAAGGAAATGTAACAAGGCCAAACACATCACTATGAACCAACTCTAGAATCCGATTTTCCCTTGTTTCTCTAGATGGGAACCTCACCCGAATCTGTTTTCCATATATACAATTTTCACAAAAATTGACTTATAAATTACATTCAGGAAAGTCTTCGACCATACCTTTTTTATGCATAGCTTGAAGTCCTTTTTCTCCAATTTGTCCCATCCTATCATGCCATAGCATGGTCAAGTCTACTTTATGATGACTTGTCAAGTCAGTTTGAATTGACTCACCCTGAGTCGTGTTGAGTCGACTTCAGAAACAACGATGTTGTTGCATCCAATCGAGTCGACACTCCCTAGCAACTTGTATAGGGTTCCAATCCGAGCTCATTTTATTAAGACCATCACACCTATGACCATCTTGCACAAATCCTTCTGAAGCAGAGTGTGCACTCTAACATCACCCATCTTACTGATAGATATCAGGTTTCTTTCCAAACGAAGAATTTTTAACACACCTGGAAGGGTTCGACTCCTCCCATAATGCAGTATCATTCAACCTCTTCCCTGTCTGACAATTCTAGTTGTCGAGTCATCCACCAATAACATTTCTCCTCCTTCATATCATTCATATTCGCAGAACCATTCTCTATGTTGTGTCATATGATAGGATACTCCTGAGTCGATCAACCAAACATCTTGATCCAACTGTGTACTAGTCGACGCCAAGTACACATTGCCTCCCTTATCTAGAATTGTCTTTCTCTCAATAGACTGCTTCTCGTCGGATCTTGTAATGAATTCCATCACCTTCAAATTGTAGTCCCTTTTGTAATTCCCAACTTATCGCATTTCCAACAACTTCCTGTCGACTGAACCGAGGATTTATATCTTCCCTTCGAATTAGAATTTCTACCGAAGAATTTGCCTTTATCTCTGTCAATCGGTCAACCTCTCACCACTAAAGAATCTTTGGTCGATCCTTCCATGTTCTTCCTTCTCATTTCTTCTGACAATAGAGATGCAACCATGTATTCTAGTGCTAATGTGGTTGCATTAATCCCTATAACCGCGACTCAGATATCCCAGGAGTCTAGAAAACAACATAATAGGTTAATACATTTCTCCTCCTTAGTGATTTTAATATCCACAGAAGACAACTGGATTATAATGATATTAAACACATTTAAATGCTTAGTCACCGAATTACCATCACTCATTCTCGAAAGATACAGTTTCTTTCCGATAAATAACTATTTTACCAGGGATTTCGAATGGTACAAGCTTCCCAACTTGTCCCACAATTTCTTGGCCGAATCTTCACCTGAGATATTCAGTAGCACCAAATCTACAAAACAAAGTCGAATCGTACTCATTGCTCTTCTCTCGAGTTTCTCCCATTATTGTGTCGACATTCCTGTCGGCATGGTACCTGGACAGATTATTGTCCATTGTTCTCAATCTACAAGGATATCTTCAATTTTAAGCTTCCAAAGCTCAAAATTTTGGCCATTGAATTTTTCGATCTCTATTGTCGAGCTCCTTGCCATTCTTTAACACAATATTTAGCACAATGTTTAAAGATTTCTAACTTATGATTCTTACTGAACCTAGAGTTTAGCTTAGATCCAAGGTTGTTAAACTAAGCTCCAATACGACATGTTAGGAAATGAGACACACTTCCACGCTAAACCTATCAAAAGAGAGGAAGAAAGATATAATCAAGAAAGTAAATGACACAACAAACACACAATACACAAATATTTTACCCTAGAAATCCAAAGAGGGAAAACCAAGATTCCTTGAGCGTTATGCTCCTTTTTGTATTATTCATTCATAATAAAAGGTTACATGTATAACCTTGGTCTACACCTAAGACACAATCGATATAATACCCTCTTTCTTACACAAGAAGAACCCCGTAACCAATTCGACTTACATCTGCATAACCAACAATTTCTAAATTACAGACTCTTGGCGATTAGCCATTCGTCATCTAAATATTCAAGATTCATTGATTAGCATTTTACAGACTTACAACACGACTTCCTTATATGATTTACAATAGGAAAAAACCTAAATAAAAGGTGACCAAAAATAGTTAGATATCCATGCAGATCATTGGCTACAAATCCCACAAATCATGGGATTCTATTATAGTCGACTACCAAGTCGGATTTCTGTTACGAGGGAAAAAATCTCTATGGATAGGGTAAACCACAACAAACAAGTATGACTGCAGAAATCAACTCAATTCCAACATATGCTATATAAGCCAATGTGCAAGCAAGATAAGAAAGAGGCCTACCTTGTTACAACGTTTGATGATGTCCACCGTTGATCACTTTGACCCAAATCTTTATACCTGCAACAAGTTCTCAACAAACAAGAAGAGAAAGCATATAGTGATAATATAAAGGGGTTAGCACATTAGATAACACAATCCATTAATAAACATGACAAACATGCCCATGGATAATAATCATATATTTGCACGATATCAATAGGACGAGAAAGGAGTATTTCTATTAAATATGATCAATAGAAGCGTAAACATTATAGACTTCCGTGTCGGCATAGTTCAGAACCAAGAAACCAAGTTCCTTCCAACTCGGCCTCCACCACTTCAATCCTCCATCAAAGGCAACCTCATAGAAGGGAGACAATGAGGTTCTCCAACAATAAGGGAATAGCTTGGGGGATGAACACTATGTTCAGACTTGAGGGACAAAGGGATGCAGACTCAGTGTGAAGTAATTTCTCCAGAGTAACTTCTCTCAAAGTTGAATGCTTTCTCCTCTTTTCCATAGCTTGGAATTGGGCTCTTATAGCCTTCAAAATGAAATTGCAGGGTCGATTCAGAACGTTTCTAGTATATGGAAGGCCAAGGATTAGAGATCTGCTGTCGTGACATGGAAACCCGACTTCATTTTTGTATTTTCTGGCACAAATCCCGACGTACGTGGGCTGTAGTGGAGCAACCAGTGTATACGCATGGTATATAGTAGATAAGGCGTGTATATGTGGAAAACTATTCATTTTTAGCTCTAGATTCATAAAAAAGAGATGATAAGTCTACATAGGGAAATGGCAAAAGGCCCTCTGTGCAAGATTGCATAAGGTGAGGGAAATATTGCTATAACAAATGCCCCCTAATATGTGAGATCAAAGGAGAATCTGTGATGGCCGAAATACATTATAAATAACCCATAAGTGGAGTGATGTGGACCCAGCTAGAAATATTAGTCTCTTCATATATTTTGTACTGACTTTACATACATGGCTTCCAATAGAATACACCGCATATCCATGTGGAAAAGATACCAAAAAAGTGTCCATGGCCATGAATAGGCAAACAAAAATGCGGTTATATGCCAAAATCTGTCATAGTCACGAACAAGGCCCAGTAGAACCAGTCTCAAAATCAATCTGAAGATATCTGTATACAGTGGAGTACAATCTGATCTCCCATAATCACTGAAGTCATATAGGTATTGGTCCAATGAAAAGGAAGTAACAACTCAGGAAAGCTGCAGCCACATAATGATGTCTTCAAGTCTTCTACAAAATCCGTCGAGGTACAAGTCTACATCATGTGAATAAAGGAGTTGTGGCCGAACACAATGAGACATCGTTTTATTACCAGTCATTAAGGTATACCATTAACAAATGTGAGACAACCTACCAATAATGAAAGTAGGTATCAAGGCACTGAGCACATTCCTACAAGTGTGAATAAAGGAGTCGGTGTCGAACACCTGAGGAATCCATTGATCAGAAGACATTGATGTATTCCCATCTATTAATCGCGAGAGAACCTGCCACTAATGACTGCAAGCCTCAAGGTAATTAAAAAACTCTAGGTCCCGCTTCCAGATAATGGGATGAAGTCGATGGAAAGAGACCCGCTGAAAGGAGAGCATTAAGGAATCTCTCATCAGTCAGCACGAGGAACAAAGTAGGAGATTCATAATTTGGTGGAAATCAGATGAAGAACATGTTCACGAACCAATGACCCTATGCGTCTTTCACGTGTGCCAAGTGCAAGCGGTACACAAAAAAGACCCTCTGAATAGAAGCTGATGATGAAAACTGCTGACAAAGGTGAGGAAACCACCAATAAGGCTAATGGCACCCAAGACACTGCACAAATCCCAAAGTGTGAATAGATGTATTGCTGTTGAACATAAGGGAAACCACCCAGTCAACGACCAATGATGAAATGTCGACTGTTGGGTTCAGGGTTACCTACCAATGATGAAAGTAGGACCAGGGTGCATGATAGAACTATAGTACCATGCGATTCTGAGATAAAATTAGGGTATGGCTGACATGCAAAGTCAAGATTTCCGAGGAGTGGACGACACAGGTTGATAGACTTTCTTTGAACAAGAGCATGAGATATACGAAAGACCCAGGCAACATAGACTTGATGATGAAACCATGAGATGCAGGAGGCATCAATAAAATTCTCCATAGTGATTGGAAAAGTAACCAGTTGGTAGAGAGACTCTGTAATGAGATCAACTTCCTAAGGCTATGCTAAACCCAATATTATGGATATAAATGGATTCAATAAATTTGTGCTCTATTCAAAGGCGACATGACTGCTGCCAACATAATATAGTACTCCCTTCCCGCCCGTATTTTTTTGTTTTTTTCATAACAAATGAATGCTATGATATAGAGGAGGAAATGAGTGTCGCAAGTAAGCAAAAATAGTTCTAGCAGTGGAACATACCTATTCTCAATGCAGGGAAATGCATGCGGGAGATGGAAACTCGGGGTGATGTTCCCTCCTAGGTATAGGGTGTCAAATTGCGAAGGATATAAATGAGGCTCTGCTTGGTTGAGGATGCAAAATTTTCGAGGCAAATTCTTTATAATGCAAAGCGATAACCGACTAAAGGCTCAATATTGCAAGCAAGGGCATGAGATGCAATCACAACTTGATGCCAAAAAATGTCATTTTTTAGATCTTTTAGCCTACTTGGTATGAAAAAGGAGTAAACCTGTGCCAAATAGACATCATTTCAAATCCAATTTACGGGTGTGGAAACGACAAGTTCACTCGGCGATATTTTCTATTTTTAGTAACGAGTCGGAAAAAAGCTTAACTAAGACTCATGACCTTTCAAAAATCCAATTTAACGAGTGTGAAAGGGACAAATCACTCATTCGTTTCTCTTTTTAAATATGAGATGGAAAAGAGATTAAATTAAACTCGTTATGAGGCTTAGTATCAATTCATGTATTAGTAGTGAGGGACTCCTGGTCTAAAGTAAAAAATCTTTGCATGGGCACCAAGTGAAGTAGAGGATCAAACTAGGGCACCCATGTTCGGTAAGTTTCTACCACTTGATAACGACACAACTTTATAGCATACATAAGGTTCTATGTCATAACAAATGGGTTCGTACCTAGGGAATAAAGAGTGATAGTTATAGGATAATGCAAAAATTCATAATGGAATGGATACCTATCCTATATGCTGGGTAATGATCATACTTTCCCAAGGTGACAAACGATCGACAAAGTACTGAAATCTACAAGAATCTCATGTTAAAACTACAAAAACCAACTTGATCCACTTTGCATTAGTCCATTAGGTGCAAAAAATGGTTTAAACTATAGATAGTGGGTAAAAATGATTTATAAATAATAATAAAATCATAAATTAATATACCATTTTGATTTTTTACCCAACCAGTGCAAATTGGACCAAAATTCCTCGAAGATTCAAACAATGATTGTGAGAGTGTCCGACAACGAAATCACGAGCCGTGTGGATCAGGTAATTCTTGATCTCTTCCTCATTAATTTCAATGGATTACAATTTTTAATTAAGTTTTAAATTTTTAGTTATTTGAAGCGCAAAGTATAGTTTTTGGTGTACGCAAGCTGTCTGTGATTAGGTTGCGTATATGACGAGGTATACACTCCGGTATTAACTACATGGAGTGTATGTTGAGCCCTACACACGACTGTATGCACAAGAAGTCATGTACAGGCACACAAATGACCAACATGAAGGGTTCTAACTCAAAATTGTGTTTATTTTTGGCAGGATGGTGCTTGAATGGTGAGAGAGGGAACATGAGGAGGTTGATTCCGTTGTAGATCGAGATCAGGGGGCCCAAATGGCCTTAAAGCGATGTGGTTTGTATAAGTTTTGGGTGCTCAAAGGGATGAGAGCCCAAGTGAAGTTGTTGGAAATGTTGGTGGGCTACTGGGAGCATGATAGCGAGAGCTTCATTCTCGATGGGAAACCATTGAGAATTGAAGTAGAAAACATTTACTTTCTGACTGGTTTATCACGCTGGAGGGAGGTTGTAAATCTCAAATCACGGGGGGCAGGTAGTGTGATGAAGATAGAATAATATATCGACTCCCATTGTGTAGCTGGAAATCTTAAGGTAGGGACTCAGGTCCCTATCTGGGAAATAAACAACCTTAGTCTGAATATCATTGTCCTATTTTTGACTAGGATCATAGGTTTGGACTTGTTTCACCAGACATCGAGGCTGCTCATGTTCTATGTAGTGCAGTGTGAGAGACCCACGATGTACGACTGGTGTACCTCACTACTGGCCAACATGAAGAGCCAGTTGACGGAGTGTAAACAGGGAGGGAAAAGGAATTTCGAGTTTGCCTCCATCTTGTGCAGTTTCATTTTTGAGCGGGTTCCAGGTTTGGGACCTAGAGTTGAGATTCTCCCGAGAGGACCTCACGATCCATCCATGGCACGGTGGACCTAGGTGATGAGGCGACAGGGAGGGGGTAGGGTGCTGACACTCTACAACGAGGACTTTTTTTATTGGTGGCGGCGAAAGGTCATCGCTCTGGATGGATATCCTTATGAGGGGATCGACTTGAGAGGAGATATAGACATGTCACTTCCACCAGGAGCCGCTTATGGTGACATAGGTATGTCAAAAATGTTTTTAGATATTTCAATTTTTTTGGTATTTTTGTATAATTAGGAAAAAAATATTTTTGGATGGTGCTTAAAGTATTGACTAAAATTTATTTGCTACAGACGTGGGTCCATGATGTCCAGAGGGTTTCCATCGAAATCGATGGAGGAACCGGGGAGACAAAGCGACAGGAGGGGAAGCCAAGGGGGTGCTACAAAACATGCAGGGCAACCTGTCGCGTTTGACTCACAGGATACCCATGGTTCAGGTAGAGGATCTTTCTGAAGCCATGCAGCGACAGGTGGTTGGTGTACCCAGGGCATGTGTACAACTCTTTTAACGTCTCGCAAACACCGTGGTTTTCTACGATGACACACATCCGACGCCACAGGCGTAAATGTCATGAGATATTATGATATGAATGTATATGTATATGAGGGTGTTAGCTTTATTTTGTACTATAAACACCATATTTTTTGAAATATATAAAAATGGATCTTCGACTTTACTTATATTTTACATTGTGTACATTGATGTGATGGTTTTCTTTGCTTTATTAATGTGACAAATTCCAATCTAAAACGTAATTATCATAGGCATCTGATACATGATTAGAACTCCTAGGAATGTGATAATATGTAATAAAATCAAATTTTCGTTCCAAAAGACGTACCCCTAGGAATCGTCGGAGTAAAGTAGGATCACGCACGCAGTAATTTTTGTTCAACTGACATACTAGTAACTGGGAATCCAGGCAAATTTCTAAAGAGTGAATACCATGTGAGATGGAATTGCGCAAAATTTCAATGACGATGCTATATTCGACCACATTATTCATGGATGGCCCTTGGCATACGCCACCTAAAGGCACTAGTAGACCCTTGGGTGAGTAAACCACCCAAGCGGCGGAAGCCAAGTTCCATGTATGACGACTGGCTCTGTCTATGAATCCTAGGTAGATCAAATACTCTGTTGACATCTACCAACAAAGGGAAAACTCGATAAGCAAGCCAAAGACATAATGAAAGGGAAAAGATATGTATATACACTAAATTGCATTAGTATAGAAAGAGTTCTTCCCAAGCTTGGGGCTCAAGCGTAATATCTTTTCAAGTAGAGCCCTTTTCTCAGCTCAACTAACTTATTCCCTTCATAATTTTCTAATTCACAGGCTTCTTTTTCTAGAACACGTCGCATGATATAAGGACCGTGGAACATGGGTTTAAACTTTCTTGCCCCTAACAGTTCTTTGGCTTGATCATACGAAAGGACCAAGTCACCCTCAACATACAACTGAGGACAGACAGACTTATCGTAGTTGACCTTGACATGTTTCTTATTCTCCTCAATAGCCGTAAAGGCGTCTCGACGTTGCTCGTCAAGACTCTCTAGGTGTATAAGGCATCGCTATAGATCTGAAGTGTCAGGTAGGAACTCAACTACCAACTTAAGAGAAGGGATTTCATATTCAATAGGTAAAATCGACTCCACACCGTGTACTAATTGGAAAGGGGAAAAATCAGTGGCAGTCTTAACCGAGGTTCGATATGCCCAAAGTGCAGGATATAGCATGATGTGCCAATTGGATTTACTCTGACTGACAATATTTTGCAGGATGGTCTTGAGAGACTTGTTGACAACCTCTACTTGTCCATTTTCCTGGGGGTAATAAGGAGAAGAATGACCATGTCTAAACCCTTAGCTTAGATGCTATCTCTTCCATCATTTCATTCTGAAAGTGACTGCCATGATCAGTGACAATATCACTTGGGATACCAAACCGGGCGATAATTTGGTTGAATATGAAGAGGGATGCAGTCTTTCAATCAGATTTTACAGTAGGCATGGCCTTGACCCACTTAGTAAAGTAGTCGACGACCACGATAATGTGTTGATTCCCCCCAACCGAAGTTGGGTTGCAATCGACGAAGTCCACCCCCCACTTGGTGAAGGGACCAACGGTAATGACTGGGTGAAGAGGGGCTGGATGCGAGTGCATTTTCCAAGTGAACACCTGGTAGGGGTGACACTTCTTAACCGCTTCAATACAATATTTAAAGATAGAAGGCCAAAAATAACCGACTCACAAGATTTTTTGTGTTGTTGCAACCCCAGATAGGTGACCACCACAAGCCCCTTTGTGGCAGTCGTTTAAAATTGACTCGGCCTCTTTGTGAGTTAAAAAATGACGTAAGATATCATCTATTCCTCGATGATACAAAGTGTCACCGACGATAGTATACTTCTTTGCTTGGTATCTAATACGTTGTTGGTCATCTCGCGAGAGATGCTGAGCGAACTTCAAGGTTTGAAGATAGAGCACAATGTCTCCATACCAGGGGTTGGTCGATGAGACAAGGAAAATGTGTTTGTCTGCAAACAAATCAACATGGATACCATCCTCATCTAATCATGGAAAATCAGATATTAACTCTGCAAAGACTAGTGATTTCTTGGAATTTGTCGAAGCAAAGTCAAGATTAAACTCTTGTTATAAGATGATAATCCATTTGTTATATTTCCCCCCTATGATACGCCCGATAAAGACATATTGAAACGTATTGACATCGGAAACCATGGTAGTCTTGTAAAGTAATATATAGTGACGCAGATGTTGGATTGTGTGAACGACAACCAAAGCTAGCGTTTTGACGTGAGAGTAATTAAGCTCAGGACCGACTAAGTTTCGACTAAGATAGTAGATGACATGCTCATGGAGCTCATCATCCTCCTAAACTAGAACCGTACCAATCGTCTCCTCAGAAACAATGATATAAAGCAAGTAATCTCTACTATAATCAAGAGACTTCAACAGAGGGGTCGAAACCAAGGCTTTCTTCAAAGCATCGAAATACTCTTGGGCTCGCTCATCCCAGATAAATGGGTTGTATTTCTTTAAGAGACACATGAAACCTTTAGTGATATTGGAATAATTCACTAGAAACTGACGTATAAAGTTAGCTTTCCTCTGTAAACCCTAAAGTTGTCTAATCGTGCATGGGGGAGGAAATTGAAGTATTGCCTTAACCTTTAGAGGATCTACCATGATCCCATTCTCAGAAACTAGAAACCCTAAAAGATGACCAGACTTAATGCAAAATATGCACTTGTGAGGGTTCAAACGGATTCTATAGTAATGACATCTTTCGAAATCAAGCCGAAGGTGGATGACATGATCCACTCTCTTACGAGAGTGAGTAGAAAGATCATCGAGGTAAGCTTAGACTATGTGCTTTAAATTGTGAAAAGCAAAAGTCATGGCACGTTGGAAGGTTTCTCCAACGTTTTTAAGGCCGAAAGGAATTTTTCGGTACACAAGAGTACCCCAAGGAAAAATAAATTCCATCTTGTGTTGGTCCTTAGGTTTGATCTGGATTTGGTTATACCCTGAAAATCCATCCATAAAATAAAATCTCGCTTCCCGCACATTCGTCGAGAATCTGATCGATGAAAGGTATGGGGTAGTTATCTTTAGGAAAAGCCTTGTTTAGTTCGTGAAAGTCCATACATACTCGAATAGTTCCTTGATTTTTATTCATAGGAAAGGGGTTGGATACCCATTCAGTCAAGGGAACCAGGTAGATGAAGCCATCGTTAAGTAGCTTCTCCACCTCTGCCTTAATAGCAGGGGCCTTTCTAGGATTCATATCTCTAAGACGTTTTCGAACAGGTTTAGCATCTGGATAAGTTCTAATATCATGTTCGACAATACGAGGGTCGATCCCTGGAATCTCTTCATATGACCAAGAAAATACATATCGAAATTCTTTAAAGAGTTCAGTGTAGATCAAAATTTCTTCTTGCGAACAATCCACACCTCTATTTACATTTTCAACCTTGCCAGGGGTACGAGATATAGCGATAGTGATGGTAGGGGAAATACTCGCCATGTTTCCTTCAGCATAAATGCCATGCGTATCAAGTGGAACCACAGGGTGATCGACTATCTCACTCAAGGTAGACCGAAATTCGTCTCGTTCGATTCTTTCAAGATCTGGGAGAAAATAAGGTCGATGATGCATATCATCCCAAGGTCTATCGAAACCATTCATGGCTTTGAGGATGGCTTTGTTTGAAGGAAAAGTCTCATCTAGGCAATCAAGTGAACTAAACAATGAAGTGGCCCATACATGCCTAGGAACGGGATCCTCCTCATCTGTCATCAAGGTAGCAGGATCGAGATCGACGAAAGAGTCAAGAACAACTTGATACACAATCTTTGTGGCCGATAGTGGCATGACCATGACAGCATGCAACCGACCTTCACCAGATGTAGTAGGGGAAGGTAGGGTCCATAGATCACTAAAATAAGAAGTGCAGAAAGGAATGGACCTCCCTGTCGAAGCGAGCTTTCTAGACATGGCATAAACATGGTGAATCGGTGCCAAGAAATTGAAAGTACTCATGAGGGAAGAATACATACCAACACCGATATTCTCAGTTGTCGTTTGAGAATTGTCAATCATAGCGATCGACGGTCCAACAGATGCATTAGGACCAGAGTACGCAAAGGATAACTGATCGATCGTCATGATCTTCCCTTGATGAGGAAAACAAATCATACGAAAGACAAATGATACGACGATGACCATAGCATAGGTCCAATTGCGTCCTATTAACAGGTTATAATCAAGAGGTGCATCAACTACCTCTACTTCCACCTCTACCGTCTTCCCACCTAACTGGACCATAAAGGCAGGGAGAATACCATGAGGGTGAAATGAATGACCGTCGAAAGCAGTCAACAGGTTCGATGACTTGGAAAGAGTTGGAGAACTGCGAGCTTTCCAACAAACCAAGGACATCACACAAGTGGCATCACCTTCATAGACAACCACGCATTTGATGACATACTTGGAATACTCCACGTGGATTTGGAATGCCACATGGGAAGGTAAGCGAGGCGTCACATCCGTGACATAAAACTTTATAACTTTTGAGCCACTAGGTTCAAGAGCTCCTAAAGTAGAGAGTAAGGCATTCCTCTGTGAGGGACACGTCTGGAGTACCTCCAAAGCTAACATCGCACAAGGGGTTTGGCCTAGGTCTTCAACAATAGAGTAGTTCTGTGTGGCTCTAGCATTGGTTTTTGGTAGAGCGCTTAAGTACTCCTTTCAGAATACAAGGCGGTGGCTCTGGTTTCTCAATCTGTAAATTCATCTCCAGAGGGGGAGGAGGAGCTTCTAGACCAGATTTAGCTTATGAAGAGCTATAATATCAAGAGTGGGTAGCTACATCAATTTTCGCATCGACCATATTGATACAAAAACAGTCTCCATCTTGCGATGACGGGTTTTGACTCCCACCGGCCACATTTCCAGCGTTCGAAGAGCTCGAGGATAAGTGATGATTATGTGGGAATGGATTCATCAACACGATGGACAATAGATTTAAAAGTCTCGCAACCTACGCAATCTTGGGGAATAAATGTGTAAGGTGGTCATCAATACAAAGTTTACAAGGAAACTTCACGTTACATTTCTCTTTCTTTCCCTCTTTAACATTAGACTTCCCATTATTATCGTTGTCCTTGGGTTTATTACCATTTTTCCCACCCTTACGATTATTTCGACCTTTCTTCTTATTCCCTCCTGGTTGCTGGCTACCATTTGGGTTTGTCGACGATTGCACAGAATGTACATCCATTGATTGAGTGGGATTAGAGGACACGGACGAAGTTGGCCCTCTAGCAGTCTGGCCTAGAGACAAGTTTTTCAAGTGGCTTGTCACCGAGTCTGTGGATCTTACATTGGCGGAACCTACAATACCATCAGCATGAGGTCTAAGATTTTGTCTAGGGTCGTATGTCAACCACGGTGCATCTGGAAGAAGATGATATAACATCCCAAACTAAGAATATATCAAATCTAACTGCTGGGCTCTAAAGATATCTTCTTCCTCACTGGTAACCCCAGAAGTAGCAACGTCCTTCGATATAGGAGTGCGCAAATACTTAAGAAACCATTCTAAGAGAAAGGTCAGGGCTATAGGAGTCTTAATCAACCTCTTCCATCTACGCCAATCCTGGATATGGTATGAGATATGAGTGGCGGTATCCTGACGTAAAGTTGACAAGAGTTCGAGGCCAACATCATAGCGAATGGGCAACTGGAAGTGGTTAAGAAATACCATCACCAACTAATTAAAGGTCCCATATGCCCCCCTAGGTATCTCAATATACCATTTCGCAGCGAATCCAATGAGAGTGCGTTGAAATAATCTTAATCTAATATAATCGTCATTAAGGGAATTTGATGAGCACCAAAGGTGAAAGGTAGTAACGTGATAACAAGGGTCCTCTCCATTCTTACCCTCAAACTTTGGGATGTCCGATGGAATTTTGGTGGGGACCGGGGGCCATGTAGGATCATGACTCACAGGGTTGTTCATTAACTTAGTCAAATCTGGAAGATTAAGTGTGGCCCCAACCTCTCAGGAAAGATTGTGCGTTGGGAACGGAAGCCCATCCAGGATTCTGGTAAGCACCATAGCCCTTTCCAGGATTATTATTCCCTCCTCCGGGATGGTTTTTAAAAGGTGGGTTGGGCATCATTCCAGCAAGAATTTTCTCTTGAGGATTATAAAAATCCCCCCCAGCCAGATTAGATCCAAGCTGGGGGTTATAAACATTGCCCCCAACCGGATTATATCTAGGTTGGGGGTTGCCCAAAGTGTAAGAATGACCTCCTCCGGGCAAGAACCCAGATGATTGAAGTGGATTCATCATGCCAAAAACATTGGTTGGAATCAACAACCAGGTTGGTTGTTCCACCCAACAGTAATAGAATTAGACTCAGGGTTAAAAGCCAGAATACCTCCTAGATTAGGATTCATTTGGGGGATATGAGAACCACCAAATGGAAATGGAATGTAAGGAGGTGTAGTTCCCCCAAGTCCAATGCTAGCATTAGGGCCAACAGATGGGATGGTATTTGAAAACTGCGAAGTAAAGTTAGGCATACCATAAGAAAATGGACTAGAAGCCATAGGGATGGACTGAACATTGTAACCCAATGAGTGACCAAAATCCCCAAAATGGTTCGAGCAAGAGATTGGGCATTAACTACAGACCGAGCCATAGTAATGATAGGTGACTCTAGTGCTGCAACGGAGGTGGTTGAAGGAGCCGAAGGGGTGCCATTAAATACAGTGGTTATGGGAGTCGAAGAGCTCCCAATTATTTGAAGATTGGGTTCAATACTCATCTTTATAGATTCACAAGTCTGAACGGTAGATCTGTGTGTACCACACCTAATAACTCTACGCCTTTTAGAAGGTAAAGACTCAAAATCTGGTGGTAACTGTAACAAGCGACGAGATCGATGGTAAGGCTGGTCCGATTCTACAATGTCTCACGACTCAAAAAATAAAAGAAATATCCTAAGGCCAACTAGTAATCAAAGAGCATACCAAAAATTCAGACGACCAATATGCATGCAAACAGGCTAAAGTGGCTGAGTGGCCTCCCTCCCTAAATAAGGTATGTCTTGTCCAAGAGGGACCTAAGATCCCCCGCTAAAGATCGGAGGTAAAAAAATCATTTATAGGGGCCCTCGTCGGATTAACAGGCAGTCGGTCAGATCCCCCCGGAGAGGTAATCCTCCATAAAGGCTGTGTGCTTCCCGACCTCTATCTGACCTAGGATACTAGAAAAATAACCCCTGCAAGTAACTTATGAGATACCTAAGTCAAGCAACTAATAAGCCACTGTATAACCGATGCACATGCGAGTAGTCATAAATCCGGATCACTGTATGGGCAGGGTAGCAAAGCCCAAAACGTATAAAGCACTGCCCTTCATAGGATTAACAACCAGTCGGTCAGATCCCCCCGGAGAGGTAATCCTCCATAAAGGCTGTGTGCTGCCCGACCCCTATATGACCCAAGGTACTAGAAAAATAACCCCTGCAAGTAACTTATGAGATACCTAAGTCAAGCAACTAACAAGCCACTGTATAACCGATGCACATGCGAGCAGTCATAAATCTGGATCACTGTATGGGTATGGTAGCAAAGCCCGAAACGTATAAAGCACTGCCTTTCATAGAGTTATGGGCACTAGCAAGATCCCCAAATATGAATAAATCCACTGAAATATCTCTGGCACTAGGCGAGTATCTGGGGGATATCTATTCAACCAACTTCACACGACCTCGTGATTAACTCCGGGGTGAGCGAAGCCTCCTGATATTTCCAATTATACAATGGGCTTCTCAACTCCCTGTCTCAGACACATATGTTGATTTAATTTCCTTGGATAAGTTTACTCACAAAATCCTATTCCAAAGCACTAAATCCTAGGCTAGTTTGTGCACCCTAAAAAATAAAATCGTGACTAATCAATTTTAAATTAAAGTGTAAATTTTATTGGCCGTGATTACTCAAAAGGGTATGGGAATGAAACTCATGATGTTATGACTCTGGAAGAAAAGTAAATAGGAATATGATGCAAAGTCTAAATTTAAAGTTTCAATGAATGATATGCTTATAGAAACAATGCAATCTTCAATTTCAACTCTGCAATTTAGAAGTAAAATGCAATCATTCACTAAATTCACTAAGCTAATGATAAAGATTCAAAAGACAAAAATGCCAAGCAATGCAAAATGCCTATTTTTTTGTATTTTCAATATACTAAAAAAGAAAATGCATGGACTGATAAGCAACCTGATATGTAAATTCTAATGTGTATAAAATAAATAACTCAGGCAGAATACCAAGCAGCAAAGCACACATCCCAATAGTACAAGGAAAAATCAAAATGAAAAGACGAGAAAGATTTTGCCCAGAAATTCAACTCCAACTAGGTTTCCTGTCATCCCAGAGACACCTAACAGGCACTATAGAAACCTAATAAATATCAACAACCATTAGATCCCACCCATCAATAAACAAACCAAGCAAAAGAGCAAGGAAACAAGGTGTATACAACTGTTCAGGCAAACAATGCATGTATACACATGTTGCAGTGAGACAACATGCATGTGTACGCGAATGTCAAGGCAAAAGGCACGTATATGATTTGAAACAAGGCCAGGCAAGGGAGAAAGGATGAAAAATCAGACCTAGAGTGAACATAATCTGTCAAGCAGTGATACAACAAGAACCAAAAAGGAAAGAGAGCAATGCAAAGAGAAAAAGTACTCAAAACCCTTAGAAACAAAATATCCCTAGTGGAGTCGCCATTTCTGTGACGAGGGAAAAAATATCTATGGCTAGGGTAAACCACAACAGATAGGTATGACTGCAGAAATCAACTCAATCCCAACATATGCTATATAAACCAATGTGTAAGAAAGATAAGAAAGAGGCCTACCTCGTTCCAATGTTTGATGATGTACACCGTTGAGCACTTCGACCCAAAGCTTTATACCTGCAACAAGTTCTCAACAAACAAGCAGAGCAAGCATATAGTGATAATATAAAGGGGTTAGCACATTAGATAACACAATCCATTAATAAACATGACAAACATCCCCATGGATAATAATCATATATTTGCATGATATCAATATGACGAGAAATGAGTATTTCTATTAAATATGATCAGTAGAAGCATAAACATTACATATATCTGTTTCGACATGGTTTAGAACCAAGAAACCAAGTTCCTTCCAATTGGGCCTTCACCACTTCAATCCTCCATCAAAGGCAATCTCATAGAAGGGAGACAATGAGGTTCTGCAACAATAAAGGAAGAGCTTGGGGGATGAACACTGTGTTCAGACTTGAGGGACAAAGGGATGCAGACTCAATATGAAGTAATTTCTCGAGAGTAACTTTTCTCTCAAAGTTGAATGTTTTCTCCTCTTTTGCATAGCTCAGAATTGGGCGCTTATAGCCTTCAAAATGCAATTGAAGGGCTGGGTCGGAACGTTTCCAGTATATGGAAGGCCGAGGATCAGAGATAACCTGTCGTGACATGGAAACCCATGTCATTTTTGTATTTTTTGGCACAAATCCTGATGTACGCGGGTTATAGTGGAGCAACCAGTGTATACACATGCTGTATAGTAGATAGGGCGCGTATATGTGAAAAAATATGTATTTTTAGCTCTGGATTCATCAAAAAGGGATGATAAGTCTGCATAGGGAAATGGAAAAAGTCCCTTATTGCAAGATTGCATAAGGTGAGGGAAATCTTTCTATAACAGATGCCCCCTAATGTGTGAGATCAGAGGAGAATTTGCGATGGTCGAAATACATTATAAATAAACCAGAAGTGGAGTGATGTGGACCCAACTGGAAATACTAGTCTCTTCGTACATTCTGTATCGACTTTACATACATGGCTTCTAATAGAATACACTGTAGATCCATGTGGAAAAGATACCAAACAAGTGTCCATGGCCATGAATATGCAAATACAAATGCGGTTATATGCCAAAATCTGTCATAGTCACTAACAAGGCCCAGTAGAACCAGTCTCAAAATCAATCTGAAGATATCTGTATACAATGGAGTACAATATGATCTCCCATGATCACTGAAGTCATATAGGTATTGATCCGATGAAAAGGAAGCAACAACTCAGGAAAGATGCGGCCACATAATGATGTCTTCAAGTCTTCTACAAAATCCGTTGAGGTGCAAGTCTACATCATGTGAATAAAGGATTTGCGGTCGAGCACAATGAGACATCGTTTGATTACCGATCATTGAGGTATACCGTTAACAAACACGAGAAAACCTACCAATAATGAAAGTAGGTATCAAGGCATTGAGCACATTCCTACAAGTGTGAATAAAGGATTCGGTGTCGAACACCTAAGGAATCCATTGATCAGGAGACATTGATGTATTCCCATTTATCAATAGCGAGAGAACCTGGCACTAATGGTTGCAAGCCTCAAGGTACTCAAAAACCTCTAGGTCTCATTTCTAGATAATGGGCTGAAGTCGATGGAAAGAGACCCGCTGAAAGGAGAGCATTAAGGCATCTCTCATCAGTCAGAACGAGGAAAAAAGAAGGAGCTTCATAATTTGGTGGAAATCAAATGAAGAACATGTTCATGAACCAATGACCCTGTGCGTCTTTTGCGTGTTCCAAGTGAAAGCGGTACACAGAAAAGACCCTCTGAATAGCAGCCGATGATAAAAATTGCTGACAAAGGTGAGGAAACCACCAATAAGGCTAATGGAATCCAAGACACTGCACGAATCCCAAAGTGTGAATAGATGTCTTGCTGTCGAACACAAGGGAAACCATCGAGTCAACGACCAATGATGAAATGTTGACTACTGGGTTTAGGGTTACCTACCAATGATGAAAGTAGGACCAAGGTGCATGATAGAAATACAGTACCATGTGATTATGAGACAAACTGAGGGTATGGCCGACATGCAAAGTCAAGAGTTCTAAGGAGTGGACGACATAGGTTGATAGACTTCCTTTGAACAAGAGCATGAGATATATGAAAGACCCAGACAACATAGACTTGATGATGAAACCATGAGATGCAAGAGGCATCAATAAAATTCTCCATAGTGACTGGAAGAGTAACCAGTTGGTAGAGAGACTCTGTAATGAGATCAACTTCCTAAGGCTATGCTAAACCCAATATTATGGAGATAAATGGAATCAATAACTTTGTGCTCTGTTCAAAGGTGACACGATTGTTGCCAACATAATATAGTACTCCCTTTCCGCCCGTATTTTTTTTATTTTTTCATAACAAATGAATGCTATGATACAGAGGAGGAAACGAGTGTTGTAAGTATGAAAAAATAGTTCCAACAGTGGAACATACCTATGCTCAATGCAGGGAAATGCATGTCGGAGATGGACACTCGGGGTGATGTTCCCTCCTAGGTACAGGCTGTCAAATTGTGAAGGATATAAACGAGGCCCTGCTTGGTTGAGGATGAAAAACTGCTAAGGAAAATGGTTTATAATGCAAAGCAAGAACCGAATAAAGGCTCAATATTGCAAGCAAGGGCATGAGGTGCAATCACAACTTGACGCCAAAAAATGTCCTTTTTATATCGTTTAGTCTACTTGGTGTGAAAAAGGAGTAAACTTGTGCCAAATAGATGTCTTTTCAAATCCAATTTATGAGTGTGAAAATGACAAGTTCAATCGACGATCTTTTCTATTTTTAGTAACGAGTCAGAAAAGAGATTAACTAAGACTCGTGACCTTTCAAATTCAATTTAATGAGTGTGAAAGGGGGAAATCACTCATCAATCTTTTCTCTTTTTAAAGACGAGATGGAAAAGATCTTAAATTAAACTCGTTTGGGAGTCCCTGGGTAATAAAGTAGCATGGTTATGAGGCTCAGTATCAATTCATGTATTAGTAGTGAGGGACTTCCGATCCAAAGGAAAAAATCTCTGGATGGGCACCAAGTGAAGTAGAGGATCTAACTAGGGCACTCATGTTCGGTAAGTTTCTACCACTTGATAAAGACATGACTTTATAGCATACATAAGGTTCTATGTCGCAACAAATGGGTTTGTACTTAGGTCATAACGAGTGACAGTTATAGGATAATGCAAAAAATCATAAAGGAATGGATACCTATCCTGTATGTTGGGTAATGATCATACCTGCCCAAGGTGACAAACGGTCGACAAAGTACTGAAATCTGCAAGAATCCCAAATTAAAACTAAAAAAACCAACTCGATCCACTTTGTATTAGTCCATTAGGTGCAAAAAAATGGTTTAAACTATAGAAAGTGGGTAAAAATGATTTGGGGTGGTGATATCACCAAAGTCTATTAGTAATCATTTGGGGTGGTGATATCACCCTTGTTTCATATATGGTACAATAAAATGAAAGTAAGCAAGCATATATACAAATGGAAATACAACTACTCTAGCATGAAATGCAAATGGTATATACAATGAATGAAAAATGCCTACCTACTTACCTTCTTACCCGTTGGTTGAATGCTAGGTGTAGTAAAATAGCTAGTGAAACCATCCTAGCAATGTATCATAATACCTGCCTCTGTGCTTCATCATAAACCAAAAAAATGATAAATCAAGCACAAAAATAACATGAGTTAGAAAATGTACTGTATCATCGGAAATTGTAAAGTCTAGCTCATGGAGGCGGGAGGGAGGGACAAAATCATGCCAATTCACACCTTTAGGAAAGTGATCAATCCAACTCAGAAAGGGATTGTGAAAAATCCAAGGTTCATAAATCTGAAAAGAGTCTGAAGGTTGGCTACCTTGGATATCATCACATCCTAAAGTTTGGGAAAGGACCAATAGAAATATAGAGAATGATTGGAAAATTTCTAAGGGAAAGTCGAAAGAGTGACATAGTAAACTTCTTCTCAAAGTATTCAACTTACCCTTGAATTCTAAAAGAAGGCTTTGTCCTGGAGAAAACTCAATACAAGGGATAGTTTTCCCAACTACAACCTTAGTGACACAACGGGGTAAAGTAAAAGGGGGTTGGATAAATTCGTCACAAGTACCATGGGTTGGACAAGCAATGTCCTCACCTCTATCAAGGTCTGAGCACAACGGTGGTTGATAATAATCTACATAGAGTAAATCGAAGTGATCAAAGGAACAATCATCAAATTCCTCAAGGTATGACCACAAATTATTAGGAGAGCATAGCATCAGGTCATCCTTGGGTGTCTGAAAAATATTTGTAATCATGTCATGTCCTTGTTTCCAATTGTCAGAATCATCATTAACCTCATATGATAGTTGTAGAGGCAACACTTGGAAATGTCCTTCCATATCATAAATGGGATCCTCATTAGAACCAATCACATCCCACTTACGTCTTCAAACATGTATGAACTCATCAATATTGTCAACAATGTTACTACCTTTATCATAACATGAAGGATTTAATGCATCCAAGGGCTCCTCTAGTACTTCTTCACTTTCCAAAACAAAAAACAAAGCATCATAAAAATATTGGAAAGGGAAA
Organism: Picea sitchensis; assembly: GCA_010110895.2. Lineage (NCBI taxonomy): Eukaryota > Viridiplantae > Streptophyta > Pinopsida > Pinales > Pinaceae > Picea > Picea sitchensis. The sequence goes on along the minus strand of SNQJ01S0087983.1, from coordinate 18,038 downwards.
TAACCTACCATGTTCACTTTTTTTTTTGTGTAGGAGTATAGGTGGCTTGGATGGATTCATCAAAAGGAAGAGGGTCTAGTACATCATCACTAAGACTCATCTCTTTGTCTTCATCAGTAAAAGAAGGAACTAGCTCTTACAAGGGCT